>VDFB02009082.1:0-22772 GCA_007258455.2 Sequoia sempervirens | reverse complement strand
ACTTGGTGGTTACTCCATATAGATCTCCTCATGAAGATCCCCATGCAAGAAAGCACTCTTCACATCCATCTGATACACTAACCATCCCTGAGATGTAGCTATAGCAAGGACAAGATGAATAGAATCCATCTTGGAAATAGGAGCAAAGGTCTCAGAATAGTCAATCCCTTCAACCTGAGAAAACCCCTTTGCAACAAGACGAGCCTTGTACTTGTCAATGGAACCATCTGTTGCATACTTGGTACGATACACCCACTTGCATTGAACCAAATTTATTCCCTTAGGAAGAGGCACAAGATCCCAAGTATGATTCTTCATCAAAGAAGAATACTCATTAACCATAGCACTGTCCCACTCTGGAATACCTGAAGCAGTTGAAAACTTCTGAGGATCATCTAAAATTGCATGACTCAAAAGATTGATTCTTGAAGTCTGAAAACAAGTGCGTCGAGTGTCTATGGGATCACCAACAAGAGGACCAGCCTCCTCAAGAGTAACTCGAGCCCATTGTGGCCTAGTAGATGACTGAGGAGGAGGTGCATCAAGACCATCATCAAAATCTTCCTCAAGGAGCAAAGCATCATCAATTGAAGAAGACTGAGTAGGTTGTGATGAAGAAGAAGTCAAAGGAGGATCTGACTAGGTTAAGGTCTTAGCAAACTGAACATCACATTGGAAATGAACCTCTCGTGTGTCAGGATCAAACAATCTATATGCCTTCACATCCTCACAATAGCCAACAAAGATGTACCGCTGACTCTTCTTCTCCATGGATTTATGCTGACCATTCATAATGAATGCCTGAGCCTCACTACCAAATACTCTAAAGAAGGATACATTAGGCTTGTGATGAGACCAAGCCTCCTCAGGGGTCATATTCTGCATATCCTTGTGGGGCATTCGGTTCTAAATATAGTTGGCACAATTGACAGCTTCAACCCAAAATGCGGGAGCCATGGACCTAGACTGAATCATTCAATTGGCCATTTCCCTAAGAGTCCTATTCTTTCTCTCCGCCACACCATTCTATTAAGGAGTGTAAGGAACTGTGTGTTGATGAAGAATACCATGCTCACTGTAAAAATCCTAAAATTCCTGATTGACATACTCCCCCCATTATCTATGCGTATCTGTTGAAGAGAAAAACCTGACTACTTCTCCACAAATGTTTTGAAGGTCTTGAAGTTGGTGAGGACTTCACTCTTGAGCTTCATAAAATAGACCCATGTCCGGCAATAAAAATCATCAATGAATGTGAGCACATACTTAGCCCCTGAAAAAGGAGTTGGGAATGACATGAGATCACTATGGACCAACTCAAGGGGTGTGGTTGCACGAGTAGCTTAACCCTTAGGAAAAGGATCTTGATGTTGTTTTCCAAGAACACAACCTTGACAAAAACCATCCATGCAAGTGATATTTGGAAGATCAACCACTAAGTTATGTGCTTGCATCTGCTAAAGATATCTATAGTTCAAGTGCCCAAATCTCTCATGCCAAAGCTTGCTCATTGAATCAACATGAGCAAAAAAACATGAACCCGATGAAGACTCAAATCCATAAAATTGATACAAATGGTTCTCATGATCAACTATCCCTATAGAAATAACCTTCTCAGGATCCTGCAATTGTCTAATAGTTACATTCTATGGAGTAAACTCAACTAACTTCCCATCTCTAGAATGAAAAATTTGATATATGGAAAGTAGATTTGCTGAAATATCAGGAACAAGAAGAACATCCTCAATGCACCCATCTATCATTTGAATGGAGCCTATCCCCAAAACTGGAATCTATGAAGAGTTCCCAACTGCAATATGAGAAGTAGAAGTATGAACAATGGAATCAAGAAGATCGTGTGAATTGGTCATGTGATGTGAAGCACCTGAATCTAGAATGAAATTATTTGAAGATGAATGAATGGCCCGTGATGAAAGAGCTTTCCCTTTGCCCATGGAAGAAGACTTAGCCATTGAAATGTTGTGATTTTTCATAGCTTCCTCCAAGGCTTCCAATCTCTTAAAGAAATGAGTTGCATCATGCCCATTTTTCCACAGAATGAACAAGGTTCTCCTTTCTTTTTCTTGGACTTGGAAGAAGAATCTCTAGAGGTAGAAGAAGAAGGAGATAGAGTGGAATTTTGATTGTTCTTCGGCTTCGGTTTGGAGGGATTCTCACTACCTGAAGATGATTCTACTTTGGGCTTCTTCTTGTTATTTCCTTTACCCTTGGATGATTGAGCCATTAGAGCATGATTCTTAGAAATAGGCAAGGCATCCAACTAAATCAACTTGGCCTCCTCCCTAGTAAGACGCTCACAAAACAACTCAAATGTAGGAATTTTGTAATCTTTCCCCATTGCATCCACAGTTGAATAGAAAGTAGAAGAAAACACTTGATAAGGGTCCTTTAACTTAGACAAAATCAAGAAGATACATTCATCACTAGATATATCATGTCCACATCCTTTCAACTGTGACAAAACCAACTTGAATTGTGCAAGAAAATCTTGAATTGAAGGAAATGCATCTGGAGAGAGTGATTGTAGATCTACTTGAAGTTGCAAGGATCTGAACTGATTTGTTTTACCAAACAACTCTGCAAGTTTATCCCAAACATTCTTAGGTGTTTTACACTATGAAATATGAAACAACAAATTGTCAGATACATGTAAGCCAATGAGCCCTCTTGCTTCATCCATTTTACATCTATGGAAATTTTTTTCATAATCCCTTGTGAATTTAGGTTGTTCAACATCTAACATTGGCCATACACCCTTAGATTGTAACAATTGAGTCATTTTTAGCTTTCATGTGTGATAATTGTGTGGAGTGAGTGGTTCAATTTTTCTTAGATCTGCCATGAACACCAAAAGAAAGAAGACAATGTGGCACTTAAATTGTGCCCTTCACCCCCCCCAGAATGTATTAAAACTGATTTTGCAACCCCCCCAGCAAATTACAATGAAGAAATTTTGCAATTTTTACAAGTGACGAGCTCAAATCAACCGTTTATAACACACGATGATTTTTACAATTTTCAAAAAAAAGAGCTTGCCAAAACTGAAAACAAAGGTTACAAATAGATTCCTTGCAATTTTTGAGTAATTTCAAATTTTTTTTTTCCAAATTTTGACTTTGTTTGCAAAAGTTACGCCAAGAACAAGTAATAAATGCACTTGTACCTTCAAGCTGAAAAACTCCGGCAAAAAGGTCAAAACTGGAAAATCACTATTACCACTCGCTAAGTTCACAAACTTATTTATATCTCTCGCTTTCGAAACCACGCCGTTATGGAAAAATTGAAAAGGCCCATTTTAGGCACCTTCAATGCTAAATAGGAGCAAACCTCAACACTAAGTTGGCTCAAATTCTAGCCCCTCGCTAGCCCTTAGTAGCTCATGCGTGACCGCTGCGCGACAAAACCCTCGGCGCTAGAGAAACCGCATGGCTTAGGACGCTTCCGCCATGGACGGCTTCTTCTTTTCCTGTATGTTTACGTGACAACCTCCAGTGCTTGATGTCGACGCATGGCGAGGGTCTCCGCTTCCTCGGTAGTTTATAGACCGCCGTTGGCGGTTTGTCCGACGGGTCGAGTTCGTCCACTCCACCCGACGACATTAGCTGCATGACGACCGGCAGTCAGGTGCTCGCACGCCTAATACAAATCTTAACTACCGGGCGCTGTGCCAGCAGCTAAACTAACCCCTCGCAGACAACAGCATTGTAAAAATAGTCCACAGACTTTATAGTCTGTGACTTAAAATAAAAGGCCGAAAGCTTGAATACAGACAATGCTTTTCAAATATTTTATTTTTTGAAATTTTTTTTAATAAAAAATAAAAAAAATTGTTGATAAAAAAAATATGCAGAAATTAAGTAATTTTTTTTAATAATGATGACGTCGTACCTACATAGGGGCCACCACCTCCTTTGTTATATTCTTTCCCGTGAATAACCCTTGCTGAATATATGCTATGTAATTAAAACCAAACAACCACTAAATGCAATGCGTCAATTTCGCCAAAATGCTCCCCGTGAAAAGTCGCTCACCAAATCTAAGCTCCAAACCTTTCTTTGCCAAAGTTGTAAATGGTGACAAAATTGACTGAAACAAAAGCCAAATGTGACTTTTTCAAGCCTCTTGGATGCAATGGGACAACCTAAAATATTGCCACTATAGCCAAAAGAACTATAATCACCAGATCTCACCAAAATGCAAGCATGCAATACAGGATACAAGAAACTCAAAAATCATAATAAAACTTGATGGAAAATATCTAATAAAGAAATGGAAGGGGCTTGCTAGATTCAAAGCTCGGAGCAAATGCCAGCTTGATCAACCCAAGACTTCAACTGCCAACACCAAACAGTCTCCCAAATGAGATAGAGAGAAGTAAATAATGGAAGATGCTATTCCAATTCAAACAAGGATTGCAAAATACATAATATGATCAGTGCATGAGACAATGCCATGCCAGAGATGCCTCGCCAGAAGAAAAGTATATATATGATGCAAGATGATCATGGCAAAGTACCTAATCCCATCACACATGAGGACAAACTAACTCATAACTACCTAGAGGGAAAGTGTAAAGTCTAGATAAGACAACTAAGACTTCTAGGAAGATGCAACCCAATATCCGGCAAACCCTAACATAAATTAAGTCCTAAGTCCCTAGTAAAGGAATAAACTAGGTACAACTAGACTTATTCACACCAAAAAATTGAACCATCCCTAGATAACCATCATTAGGGCTAAATATGTTCCTACACATTCAATAAAATATCAACATAAAATAATCGAAGCACAATATAAACACATAACATGATATAATATAAAGGAAATATCATCAACAAAATGCATCAAATGAGTATCATTCTAACCCACATGATCTAAAAACACAATTTATAAATCGACAATCATCATAAATATGAGGTTGAACTAGATAACATAACCACACAACATTTAATAGATATATTGATAATAATGAAGATGAAACACTACAATAGTCCAACATATAACATTACAATGTGTACATCTAATAATACATAATCTAGTGCTAGATGCCAACACAAAACATCATTGATAAAGTACATTGATGGTAATAGAAAACATCACTAATAAGTTTAATATTAGAAACAAAAAATATATACACAAGTAGTCATACAAGGAACATATGCTTGATGTGTTACATATAAGAATATAAAGATCAAAACCTAGGTAAGGGTGAAAATATGCAAAAAAGAAAAATAATATTAGATATGAAAATGTGAATTAGAAACCTTGGAAGAAAGTTGGGATGTGTAGAATGGGGTGGGTTCATAAAAATGTAAGGGAAATTAATCTTTCCCTAGAGTTAATATAAGTCTTTTTTTAGGGGTAAACACTTTTGACTCAGAGCTATGAATTAGTAAGGTCACAAATGGGGGACCTCATCCCTAACATAAACACTCAATAATTACATCCCAATGGGGTTTGAACCTTGATGGCAAGAACCTCAACACAACAACTTATCCATCACACCATGCCACAATTGACTAGAGTTAATATAAGTTAACACAATAAAATGTATAGAATAACATATTATGGAATGATGTATACACTAAATCTAATATATCCTTTTTGATATCTTCAAGGTTAATAGTGTTATATATATATGTTATTTTGTGACTGAGTTATAAGGGCACTATGTCTTGATCAATCCCCTGAAATTAAGCAATAGTGAAAATAAAAATCTTTACAAATGATCCTAGAATATTTTATAGACTTGATTCCTTTTGGAACAACAAATCAAAGTGTGAAAATGTGAATGATATGCAAGTAACTCTTAATCTTTTGGATGTTAGAATGAATACATTAAAATTTAAATACAAAGGACCTAGTATCATATAATGCAAAATTATGTTTAGTTATCCCTCTGTAGGAAGGGTAAAGGTGGGAATTTAATCAAAATTGAATTTAAAAATTTGATATTAAGGTGGGTTGCAATTATCATGACAACCCACCTTAATATCATAGCAAATCATCACAAAGGACCTATGATAGAGAAGTGCCTAGATCACAGTAGGTAGTGTGTGCATGAAAACAAGTGTGAGAATATGGTTAATAATTAAATAGATAGGTTAAATATATAAACGTGTATGAACATGAGAACTTAGATAACTGGTGGGTGTATAGAAATATGTTTAAATAATAGATAAACAATTGACACATTGTATCTATTCTTGTCGATGATATGTGTAATATGTTAGTTGGTTTAAAGTAATATTGTTAGAATAATTAATTTGGCTATACTAATAACATAATGAAATTATACGGAATTGCTTGACATATTAGAGATGTAATTGGTGAACTGTTTTCAAAGTTTTGTTTCTAAATGATATTTAAAATTTAAAATAAAACAACCTAATTCAACAAAAAATAGAACTATGTTGCAAATGTTAATCAAAGAGAGATAATGCCAAATGAGAATTAAGCTCCAAATATGATGCAATTTAATTAATACATTTGAACATGAATATATTTAACTCTAAATTGACAAAAGATATTAGAATTTGCACAAATATAACATTTCTTAAGTAACTTATAAAACAAATAATTATAAAATAGATAAAAAAATAAAATATATATTCAATGTCTTTTATTAATTTTTTTTAATGTTAATTTTTTTAAAAAATTATGAATTCTCATGATTCCTCATTCTTATGTCTTTCAAATTAACAAATGTAAATTGTCTCCAATATAATAAGAAAAAAAGTAACTAAAAAATAATACTTTATTCTCATCCTCAACATAATTTTTTGAATTATATAATAAAAATGGTTCCAATATTTAAAAATATTGTATTCCATACAAACTAAAATTGCATTCCATAATGTTTACCCACAATCTCTTAAATACAAAAGCATGCCATTATGAAATGGATAATGAATGAATAAAAAATGATATGAAAATAATTGGCTCTATTATATTCAAAATGAATAAAGTTAAAAGGATTCTACCAACAATACAATTATTATGAATCCAATAGTTGACTTCATACTAATAAGACTATTCACAACCATTATTCAATAGAATGACCAGTAATGTAATTTTGATATTCTAAAACAAATTTAAGACAAAATATACATAAAAAATTTAATCAAACTATTTTAATTATATTCTTTCATTTATTCTCTGGAGGAGGTGGTGATGCTTCTTGTTGGCCCTTTGGCGGAGCTCTTGGTGGTGCTTTTGGTTTGCTGATTGATTCTTCAAAATGGTTTCCACAGATGGATCGATGAATTTCTCCCACTTAGCAAGAAGATAAAGAGAAGGATGGTGACGGTTGGGCCCCTCTTGATGTCACTCTGGACCCCACTAATATATGGGGTAGGCTAGATGATAGGGACCCTACTCCCTCTGTCGACACTGCGATTACCACTTAGCGGTCTTTTCTTGCTTTAAGTGCTTTCTATTTTCTGGGCATTACCCATGTGACTCTTCAGGACATGTCTTCTTACCACCCATCTTTTTTTTTGTGAATATATGAAATATTTATTTTTAATTAATAGATAGTGATGCTTATTCATAGAAAAACCTACATATACATTAATATTTATGACTCCAACAAAACTAATAACATAAACAAGAGACTCAATTATACACAATATTAAAATCATTTCTTAAGATGTCTATCAAAACATTTCCGTACACAACTAAATGAACATTAAAAATATTTATGTGAGAATATTAAGCATGAGAAGCCCCATTGCTATCGTTCATTTTCTTATTTAAAATCTTCCAAAGAAAAGATGGCCCATTAATAATTATGTGGTTGGAAGTTTCCATGGTAACTTTTAGTTTGTGAGCTGGCCAATCTAACCAATAATGGTGGTGAGAACACATAAGACAACCATCCTACGTAGATATCAATAATGTCTTATTTCTTAAACAAAAAATCAAATCCCATTATATTTCTATAAAGCATAATGAAGCACTTGGAAACATTTAAAAATAAAGATGCCCATTATATTACATGCTGATGTGGCACAATCTAATCTTTTGATTTTGATTTATGTATAAAATACAAGGAAGTATAAAGTCCTCTTTGACCCCTTTCATGTTTTGCATGGCTTATCTCAAGCGTGATTATGATCTAAGAAAAAGGACAAGATAAATATTAATATAACCCTAAAGGATAGTGTTAATGTAGAGATATATATCATCATCTTCCACCATGCTATAAGTTGTGATCCACAATCATTGCATGGATATCATCACTCATTGGCCCCAACACTATTCACTTGCCATTAGGGGAATTTTTTTAATGAATATGGATGCTCCACTCTTCCTCAACAAACAAATGTGGGCCTCTCCTCATGCTCTTAAATAAATTTATTAATAAATAATGCTCCAAGAAAACTCCAAATTTGTGAACATACACCAACTTTTTGTGTAATTATAGTAAATGGAAAAGCCAAAATATCATCCCAACTAAGGAAAAGAAGATTGCATGTGTGTAGGATAGCATTCATTAATTACAATAACTATTTGGGTCTATGTTAATGATTAACTCTTCCATATCTTCACCACATTATTTTCATGAGGTGTTAGTAAAGATTTGAATGATTGCATGTGGAAGTCATTATATAATTTGTCATTAGGAGATAGTTTAATGGTATTTAGTTGTCTTTTTTGAATATTAAGAATGTTAATAAATTGAGGTAACCCGTTCAGTTCGAACGGTTAGCATGTTGTACTAAGGTTTTGGGTTCTTCTCATGTAGGTCTAAGATTCGACTCAAGCTGGCTGGTTGTAATCGGTTGAAATATGCTCGAGCCATATTGTAACCCCCGAAGACTAGTCTCACCTTAGCTCACCTCCTCCTCCCCTAAAACCTAGCATAAATGTAAGCCCAGAGCAAAGGCCCAGGCAAAGCTTGTTGAACTCGTTGGACTGAGTTGCATATAAATTAATTATGCTTAAATTTATAAATAAATTTGCTGATACATAATAATAAGAAAAATAAATTTTGTTTATTGAAAAGATGATCTTATTTTCATTTTTATTAATATTTAAATATGTTGTACATTAAGATAAAGTTAAATCTTTAGAATTTGAAATGATTATAATAGAATCGATATTTGTTATTTTATTATTTAGTCAAAACAAATTTGATTGTTTGCACTCAATATTAATTTAAACTCAATAAAAATAAACCACTACAAAAATAATGTTCCATCAATAGATTACCCATTACTAAAAATCAAATGAAACTCTCCATCTCCAAACAAATTATTTATGGAAATAATAGGTTTTTTTTGGAGGGGTCCATGGAAAGTTCCATTTTCAAAAAGAAAAAGAAAATGTCATTGATTGATAGGCATAGTCTACACAATACCTATGACAAATATTTTTGACCTAAAAAATGGAGGGTAAGTAGTAACATAAAATATCAAACTTTGCACCACACACGTGGGAAAGAATAAGTACTATTGATAGCAATGGATCACTAAGATTCATTTTTATGATGCAATGCACGGAACTCATTAATGTATCTTGCACCACTCTCACACTCCAACCCCACTAAGGAGTTTTACACATTATATATATAGAGAGAGGGGTAGTTTACAAGGTTAGCATGAATAAAAATTACAAGTTATTCATGAATTATATGTCTATGGTAATGGATTGTAAATGATTCATGTTAGTGAAAATTGTATAGCTTGTATCTATCGTATTTATTTTTGGTCCACTTTGATTTAGTTATTTTTAGAGTAATGACTAGTGTACAAGTGACATGTTTCAATGTAAAAATTGATAAATAAATTGGTTTTCACCTAATTCTATCTACACATATCTTTAGGGACAATTCTTATTCCTCACTCTTTCCATTCATTTACTTGAGTCAAATGTGTAATTTGTGGAAATAACCCAACTTATAAAATTCAAATCTAATTTTAGGGCCTTTGTTGTCCATCTCAAATTAGTTGTTATGAGCTAACTAGAGTGTTCAACATTTGTTAACTTCTGTGTTAGGATGTTGTATTTAAGGACAAATCTTAATTCATCTCAAATCAATCTCGGATCTCTTATTCCACCATATAGTGGCATTCAAGTAGCACAATTAGAGCATCAACATTGCAACATCTACTTACATCATCATCTCTAGGCATAATTGCATGTTGTCTTCAATGTTGATTTTGTATTGTTAAGTCAGTAATATGGGTTTTACGAAATGAGAACATCCCCTGTCTACCAAACTTCTAAATGATATGCATACACACCATTCCTTCGTAGACATGGGTGGTAGGCATTGAGGCAAACATGTTCTAGAATTAAAATTTAGTAATTTAGAGTGGCACACTTATGTTCAAATACCTATGTAGATTCAAATCCCTAATCATATAAGTTAGTTCTATAGTCCCAAAAGTAAACAAGAGTATCAATCAAAAGGTTTACAAATTTTGAAATATTTAGCTAGCATCATATAACGCTTTGGAAAACCAATTCTTGATACCTGGTATAAAATTATCATCATCAAAACTTGAGCCAAGTTTATCATTGTTTTATTTTATTTTATTTCATACATTTTTATTTCAATTATATTATCAATTCCCTAGTATACCTAGGGGTATTTATTACTTGTATTGTAGTAATTATTCATTTACCCTATATCCACAAAAAAGTATTATTTTCTTCAAGTTACTCACGCCATTGTTCATGTGCATAAGGGAATACATTTGTATACCTTCTCAAGATTCTTATTAGCAACCCATTCCACATGCCACCAAAAAAGAGAATAAAGGTATTATAAATGATAAAGAACATTTAACTTCAACATCAAAGAGTAACATTACTACATGGATCCAAAAGAAATAATCCTATGTTACACAAGCACATAATGTTCAAATCAAAACACCTCTAAGAAAGTATGAACAATGAGTACAATAAGCTAAATGAGAACTTCCACCTCTTTCAAGCATATTTATTAAGAGTTCCACATCACATGTAGGTGATAGTTTGTTATTACTTGATGATAGGATAGCTATTCATGATTGGAAGGAGAATGATCTATTGGGAGAATATTATTTCCAAATTACTAGTTTGAGGCTTTGACAATTTGAGCATAATTACTTATTTGGTATGTTTATGTGCTATGTTGTTCTTTTTTGTGTAGATTTGGGATGATGTAAAGTATTATGTGATTAAAAAATCACTCCCTTCATATTGATAAAAAAAATTGCTTGTTGGTTTATGTCTTTGATTTGGAATTTTTTACTATACCATGTATGTTGTGCTCCACCTTCATTATATCTTCCATTATCCTATGTTTCATTTTTAGTTGGATCTTATGATGATGTAGTACAGGGGTTCCAAAATACTAATTTCTCAACTCCACAAATAACTCAAGGCAGTGATCTCACAATCCATATTCATTGACACTTTTTGGAGCATTCTTTGACAACAACCCAACATAAGAAACCGACAACTTAACACTCTTTTTGAACTTTGAAGAACTATTCACAAGAAGGTATTAACATATGCATTCATATAGAACCCTATCATCAACTTAGACATCTCAATCATGAGAACTTCCTCAGTAGACTGTCCTAACAGGCCTAATTAGGCTTCTTGAGACTATTCCATCTTACTAATTTTGACATGCAACAATAAGGGGGCTCTCTTGAAATCTCAAATTAGTTCAATGGCATGTAATAAACTTCAATTGAACAAATCTTCAATGGTTTTACATGGCCTTTCAAAGTAGAAGATCCCAAACTATGCAAATACTGTCTTAACTAGGACTGTCTCAAATCTGCCTTAATAGGATAGTTAACAAAATGGACTCAAAAATTTATCATTCCACACAACCCTATCTGGAAAGGGATTCAAATTCACTTTAGCAACCTTTTCAAGCAATAATAACCAAGAACACACACTCCACAATCAAAACTCTTAAAAACTCCACTGAACACTTATTTCTAGACTTTTACACAAAATACAGTCCTAGGGCATCATTATTTTTTCTCTAAAAATCATCCTCTAATCCTGTAACTTGGAGGTCTTTTAAAACACATAAAAATCCTTATATTTACCAATTTGTAAGAGGTTTCAACAGCTAGAAATGGAGTTATGCATTTTTTATGGTTCACTGTGACCCTAAGTCAGGGTTTTAACCCATTTTCACAAGACTTGTAATATCTTGCTCAAATCCCAATGAAATTGAATGAAATCAAAACTAGAATCTTGCTACCTCATATACCTACCTGTTACCCATTTTTCACTCATTGGTTCAAAAGGGTATAATTTGTTTTAAATTGAGGAAGATAAGGTACATTTTATTATCCTCCTTCATCACATTCAAATGTATAAATGAAAAATCTGAAAAGATTACAACTACAGATCATTACATTCATACACGTGCATGTAATAGAGAAAGATTCATTTATTTCTAAAAATGTAATCTTTATTTAATGTGATAAGATACATGTGTCTCACACAGCAAGCCGTGAGACTAACTTTTCCTTGATACAAATAAAGATAAATCAATACATGAATAAATGAAGGAAAATAAATGTGCATGTAGAGGGATGACCAGTCATTGCCTGAATGATTGGTTGATGTTTTTCTCGCTTCGATGTTGTCCTCGTTGCTTGTCCTTCCTAGTTTCCATGCGCTCATGTTCCTGCAACAGTCAAGCAATGTGTTAGAGTTATACTCTAAGCAATGAAAGGTCATAACCATACACAATCATTCATATCATCCACCTATGCATGTGTTAACTTATCTCCATGTGCATCAAAAGATCAATGAATGCCTAAGGTGTCTAGGAAAACTATTTGGTCAATGTACACACAAAAGACAATCATTTTTTCTATCTTGTTTGTTCCATGTGCAGCTATAGGTGCAGTTATTTTTAGATTAAATGAGTGGAGATAAATGTGGCTCCCATGAGGGTTGAGCCCAGCTCATTATTTATGCTCAACTCATGAAGTACACTTCAGTACATTTAATGTATATTGCAATTATAATATGTCACTGGCAGATATTTGCTTATTGAAGCAGTGAAAGAGCATAAAATAACATGATCATTCAACTGGAAGCATAATACCATGAAACCTTATGCATGATGCAGGGTTACAGATCAAGAAAATGAAATAATCATGAATTAAGATGTGCATTGTTGAATATTAAATGGCAGAACACAAGGATTATTCAACAACATGCATAAGAGGAGGAATTACTATCATAGTTATTCAGAGGGTCCAGGTGTGGACAAGTCCTATGCCCTGTGAAACAACACATATATGCTCTGTGAAAATGAAAGATTTGCAATAGGCTTGCAAAAGACAGAGGTAGAGGTCTTTCTCATTTCATGGTGGTCTAATCACATCAGATGTGTACAAAATAAAACTTTAGAGATGTCATTTTATGAAATATCATCTCTTCAAATTTAAAATACAACAATACCTTCTATTGTGCAACTTCAGAATAAGGTGGAAACAATAGTATTTGAAGGTCACCAAAGGCTACTAAAGGAGCAGCTGAAAAGAAAAGTCAAACACTTAATAGCTATGAGGGTGACTGAGTGGTGATTAATGGGTTGTGAGATCATTGTGTATTATGACTATGACATATAGGTTGTTATATGGTGAGCAAATAATAACAGGAGCTTGAGGACTGTTCAGGGATCCCTATAGTAGTAAAAATGACAAGGTTTTGTGATTAATGGGTTGTAAGAAGGTAATGGCTTCATCTTAAAGGATAACCATGTCAACAAAGAAAACAAACAAGTTCATGATTCTTTGAGCAGTGCCTTAGAAATATTTATGGTAATATCCCGAGCCAATATCATATGTATAAAGGTCATTTTTATTAAGTGAGTATGTGAATCCCAAATGGATAGTGCACAGTGATAAATATAAAATATAGAAAATGAATTTAATCTGTAATATAGAATGGAAGTTTTGGCATGAGGAACTGACAGCGAACAAGGAATATAAATTTTAAATTATATGTGGTGGAAATTGAAGATTGAGCCGAAATAAATTGCATGAAACACAGCCGACCTGTAGTAGGAATATAACCTATAGGTGATTTATGATGTTGAGAAAGCTCTAAAGAATAGTCTTTTAACAATTAAAAGAAGGCATGTACCTACACAATATTAAGAGAATAGAGAGGCACAACAGAGTAGGTTTTAGCCAAAAGAAATCAAATCCAGAACAAGTCTCAACTTATTGTTTTTCTCTTGTATAAGGAAATTGCAAGAGACAATAAACCCTGGTCGACCATAAAAGCACAGAATAAGTAATTCATAATGCATAAGAAAAGGTACAGAAAAATGTTATAATAAAGTGCACAACCTACAAACAATGAAGGTGAAGTTCATGAAGAAGTAGAGGGAAAAGAAAAATGCATCAAACCCTTGCATCTGCTAAACAAGTATCTCTAGAGACTAAAGAGAGGGAGTTTTCCGTTATTTCGAGACATGTCATACCAAGAGCTTTTCATACTTTTCACATTGAATAAAAAACGAAGCTACAATGAAAAATGCACATGAAAGCCTGGGGGTCTGCAGCAATAAAACGCGGCGCACGTATCCTGCAATTAAAAGCGCCCCGTGACATTTATAATAAAAGTTTCCACTATTCTATGCTCATGTTTTTGCAAACGTAATTTGAATACAACATTTCATCTCGATGAAAACAATTACATTGTTCGCGCGAGCCACAGGTCCTGTGGCTTTGAGTTTTCAAACTACTCGCTGCTTCCAAACTCATAAAAGCATATGGCGGCCGCCGCACAAAAGCAACACATGGTGGTATCGGAATAAGAGTAAGAAATAAGAAAGAGATGGGGTAGTCGCCCTTGTTTTGGTAACAAACCAGCCATAGAATCGTACCGAAATATGCAAAATTTGACTTACCATGCTTCATATCTCTAGAATCTGCAAAGAATGGTGAGATTTCCAAGCTCAAGGCTGATTAGGGTTTGCTTGCGGTGGTCGAGTTTCAGCTAGAAGACTCAAAATGAATGATAACTTTCATTCTTTTATTTTTCATTTAGGGTTTGATACCCTAATGCAAATTGGCGATGAAATGGCATTCTAGCCATCATTTTATAAAATGCAATATGAACCATGAGGATATAAAGCCTTTTGTTTTGTGTTTTAAAACCTTTGTTTTTCCTTCTATATGCCACATGAAAAGTCTTTAAGACTTTTCAGCATGTTGACTTCCCTTTAGAGCTAATTGATATTATCATATTTTGCATAAAATGTAAATCCACTTTAGTGATATGATATAAGTCACTTAAAGTGTGTTTTTTTTATTTGTAAAAGTAAACAGGTCGCTCATGTATGCCATTTAATAGAAAAGATAGATCTTAATTTATGACTTAGAGAGCATCTTGGGAAGTTATTTGCAGTTTACAAACATGAGGAGGGTATCTAGGGATGTTAGAGAAGATTCAGGGGTCAGATTTGACTTCTCTCAAGCAGTTTGGATGTCTTTATGGTTAGTTGGAGTGCTTTCAGAGGTTGTATTGCTGAGTCATAGGGTGGTTAATGACTTGGGGAGTCTTTTCCATGTATCTGACTTTCTTTTAGAAAGTGGAGTGTCCTATTTTGGGGGCTATTTTTCTGGATCCGACCTTGAGTGGTTGTGAGTTGTACTTATGAGTTTTGAAGCTCATTTTCTCTCAGTTCTTCTACATATAGTAACAAATACTTTTGGATATTTTCAGTGCCAGAGTTTGTGTTCTTTTGGCAGTTGTAACTCATGATATTTTGAGGACTTCCTCACAAATATTTTCCCATAATTTGTTTCTGGGAACTACTCGGAGTTCACCTTGCATGCTTTTTTTCCTATTTTCTTAATTGATGATATTTCATGTTGAGACTACTTGAACTGGCATGCCAGTCCTTAAATCAGGGTTCTGAAGATCTTTGAGCCCAATAATTTATGGGAGATTGTGCAGCAACTTACCTGAAGTTCAGTTTGATTTAGCGAGGATTTTATATTTCTCCCGCCATGCCAAGTTTGGAACCTAGTAGCTTCATCTTCATCTATAAACATTTTGCGCACCAGTCACATAGATTGTGTTCATGTGCAGAATCTCTGGGTATCGATTTTCACGGAGCGTCGTTAAAACGAGATTTACCCGTTTCTATGGCTCACCCTTGAAAGGTTTTAAAGTTATCCAGGCCTTTTTATTGCTGCTTTCCCATCCCTTTCCCTTCAAGTTTCGCTACGAATTATTCGGCGAGGATCCTGCCTCAGAAACCCCAAGGCTTCACCATTCCAAATTGGGCTCCATTGTAGCGAATCCGGAACACCGGAAATTGCTTGAAACCGTAGTCAACGGTGCAAAATCTTTGGCACAACTACTTGGTAGTTCATGGTGGGACCTCAAGTCAGAATAATTTTAGGATAAGTCTTGCTATTTTGATGTACGACAGCGGAGCTAATAGCCTTTGAGAGGTTGTTTTTCTAGCATATCTAGCGACTCATGCGTATGAAAAATGATCAACGGTGATCATATGAGAAGAATGGAAGAACGTTCTAAAGTCTATAGAGAGTTTCATATTTATCCCTCTAGCTTAGCATGAGAGTACCGTAAGTGGGACTGCCTTTCCCTCAGAGTTCACTAACACCACTGGTACAGCATACGCATTGTTTTCACACAAAGAGAAGCAAAGAAGAGATCTTCTGTTGTAGGCTCAACATCACCTCAGCTCTTAGGAATATAACCTTTCGCCTCTTCTTGGCGCTTTCAAATTTGTCTTTCAACAAGTAGTAATTCTGCTGCAGCAAATACTTTTCAATCAAGTTCAAGTTCAGTACCAGTCAGTTCAAGCTCTGCTTCAGCAAGCATACCAACACATTCCATCTCAATGGTAGTACCAAGAGCCTTTGCTTTTGTACCGTTCAACTAGGGTAGTCCCCTTAATCTAGCACAACTTGATGACATTCCATTGGCAACGTTAAAAGGGCTACCCGAGTTTACTAGAGAAGGACACGTAACACCTTTTGAACATATCAGAGATGTGGCAACATTGTGCAATGTGCATCATGTGACATAAGAAAATGTAGCTGTGAGATTGCTGGCTGCATCTTTCAAGAAGAAGGCATTGGAATGGTTTAGAAGCTTGCCGGTGGGCTCTATTTCAACATGGGATGAGCTTGGTGATGAATTTACAGATTTTTTGAGGAAAAATATGATCACCTATCTTTGGTAGAGTAGTTAACAACCATTAAAAGAGCCCCACAAGAGCAAATGATGGATTTCAACATCCGATTTCAAAAGACTTGGAGCAGAATACCTGCTACGGTAAGACCTTCTGCTGACTATGCATTCTTATACTATTTGAAAAGTTTAAATAGTGATATCTCAATCATGATACAATCCATGGGGGGTACTTCTTTACCTCAGGCTTATAGTATAGCCATTAAGGCAGAAAAAAACCTCATTCAAGCAGGCAAGATACCACCTAGGCCACCTATGCCCTACTTCCCTGAAATTCAGTCAAATATGCCATTGCAAATGCCATCTTTAGCCCCTTTACCTGATGTTCCAACAATACCCGCTACTGTAAGTCATGAAGTGTCAGCTGCAGGGCCATCAAGTGAATTGCAAGAGATCAAGTCTAGTCAACAGAAGATCGAAATTATTTTACAGACTATGGGAAATGAGTTGATCAACATGAAGAAACAATATCAAGGGGAAATACCAAATTTTCAATAGCAGAACCAACAACAAGGTTAGAATGCAAGTCAGCCTTATCAAAACCAAGGATATCAGTATCAACAAAATAGGCAACCCTATCAAGGTGCTTATCAGAGGAAAAATGTTAACCAAAGACCATTCCAATCATATAATCTAGCTCCTCTTAATGCTGTAAATCCAGTGAAAGATATGGTTCCAGCCCAAAATAACTTTGTGACAGAAAATGAATGGTATTATTCATGTAATCAAGCACATAACCCAACTTCATGGTCAAATGGGGTAATTAATCATGCACTTATGGTTCAGAATACTGTCAGTTCATAGCCAGATGTATCTGCTAGCATACCTAAACAACAATCGGATATACATTCTAATGAGACTACATTTCTAAATTGGCAAGGTGAAGAGTTCTGTGGTGTGAATGGTGATTCAACAATTGTAGCCAATACATGGGCTAAGAAAAGAGCTCTGGAGGTGGAGCAATCAATTGATAAAAAAAGGGGCCTACAACTGTAAAACATTATCCACATTTATTCCAAACGTACCAAAGAGAACTATTGTCTTACCAATCAATGAGTAGCCCCACAAGAACATAGAACTGACTGTTGCTAAAGTACATCAGAAGGTACTTTCAGTTGTGCCTTACAACATTGTGGATAGTATGAAGAAGATGAATGTGAATATGACCATGTGGGACTCCTTAAGCATTCCTGAATAGGCTGATTTGCTTAAAAAGGCATTATTTGAAGATGCAAATCCTAAACAAGTTGTTGCTGATTCCCAAAAGGTCATGATGACTAATGATGATCAAGGGAAAGTTGCTAATCCCACTAGCAAAGCAAAATCTACGATTCAAGGTAAGAATGTGAGACCTCCTCTGTTCTATGTTTCATTGATTATTGGGAAAAATTTAGTGCACAATTGTATGGTAGATAGTGGTGCTACCTGTTCTGTGATGCCCAAGCAAGTAGCTGATTAGTTAGGATTAAAATATGAGCCTTTAGAGAAAGGAGTTGTCTAGCTGGATGGATCATCTGTTAATACAATGGTCCTTATCAAAGATGCTAGCTTAACTCTGTATGCTTGCCCTAATTTTTTGATTTCCCAAGACATTTATGTAGCAGATTTGCCCTCGTATTTTGGTTTATGTTTGTCAAGAGAGTTTACAGCTAAAATAGGAGGATACCTTTCATCTGACTGGTCTCACATGTTTGTTCCATACTAGGTATGGAACCAAAGTAACCATTAAGTCTGAGCTACTTGCAAAAGACAATATAGAACCCTATATACCTAGTGCAATAAATGCCAATAGCATAATTTTTGAACTAGATGAGCATGCTGCTGTCTTTGATCCTTGTACTGATGTTAATGATATTCCTGATATACTTTTAGATGAGTGGGCAGCAGGCCAAACTTTTAGTGCTGAAAGTGACTTGGTGTTGGATGCTGGTATGGGTAATTACATGTTCCAAGAAGCTGACATAGTAATGCCTAACTTGGTTAAGAGGTTAGAGAATGATTCTGATCAGCAAGAAAAATTTTGGAAAATGTATTTTGATGGCTCAAGGAGCATGCATGGTGCTGGAGGGGGTGCATTATTGGTTTCCCCAAGAGCTGAAAGATATTATGTAGCCTTTAGATTTGCATTTTCGTGCACTAATAACACAACCGAATATGAAGGTTTTTTTCAAGGGCTGGAATGGGCGAGGAAACGTGGAATTAAGTGTTTAAAGGTGCATGGGGATAGTGAATTGATAGTAAATCAGGTTAGAGGCCTGAATGCTATTAAAAATGATGTTCTTAAATTGTATAAGCATAGGGTTTGGGACCTCATAGAGGAATTTGAAGTTTTCAATATTATTTCAATCCCAAGAAATTAGAATCAACATGCTGATAGGTTAGAAGCTGTGGGGGCTTAGTTTGATATTCCGAATAGCGTAAGGAATGTAATCAACAACACATCAAGGTTATTATCAGGCCTTCAGTGCCTGATAACAATGTTAACTGGCAGGTCTTTGAGAGTGATGAGAAAATTCTACAGTTTCTGCTTGAAGAGGATGTGTTTGCAGCATCAAACCAAGAGAAAATTAAACAACAGTATGGAGACCAAGTATTGCAATTGAAAAACAATAAATTGCCTAAGGGATTGGTCACCTTAGAAAGTATTTTCAACTCTGATGATTAGGCCAAAAGTAACAAAGCCAATTTTTTGGTTCAACAAAATCACTATGAGGACTTAGAAATTGCACCCAAGAAAAGCCTCAAGATAGGAAAAATAAACTCTGCTACTGAAAAGCAGTCTTTTCTACAATTATTCCAAGAATTCATTGACATATTTGCTTGGGAGTATGGATATTTGAAGGGATTTGATCCATGCCTTGCACAACATACAATAGAATTGGAGCCAACAGTAAAACCCATAAGGCAGAAACATAGGCCAGTTAATCCCAAATTGGAGCCATTAATGCAGAAGGAAGTTTTCAGACTTATAGAAAGTGGGATTATCTTTCCCATCAAGCATACTAGCTGGGTTGCAAATTTAGTCCCTGTGAGGAAGAAGAACGAAGAACTTAGATTATGCGTAGATTTCAGAGATTTGAATAGAGCTTCTTTAAAGGATAGGCACCCTCTTCTATCTATGGAGCAGATTCTTCAATGTGTGTCAGGTTCTGAACATTTTTCTTTATTGGATGGATATTCTGGTTATAACTAGATTTTGGTAAAAGAAGAAGATCAATTTAAAGCTGCCTTCACCACAAAGTGGGGCACAATGGTGTATCAGAAAATTCCATTTGGTTTGTCTAACGTTGGAGCAACCTCCATTAAGGCTATGGACATGGCCTTTAGTAACTTAATGTATAAGTTTGTTTTGGTATACCTTGACGACATCACTATCTATTCCAAGAAGACAACATATCATATTGACCATTTGAGGTAGATTTTTGAACGTTGTCGGGAGTTTGGTATATCATTGAATCCCAAGAAATGTGTTTATTTGTTCATGAAGGAAAGCTTCTTGGGTATGTAGTATCTAAAAAGGGAATCACTGTAGATCTTGAAAGAGTTGCAACAATCTTGGAGCTGCCTTTACCTCAGCATAAGAAAGGACTTCAGAGTTTCATTGGTCATATTAATTTTGTCAGGAGGTTTCTACATGATATAGCAGCCTTGTTAAAACCCCTTCCAACTATGTTAAAAAAGAATGCAAAGTTTAAATGGACTCGAGAAGCAAAGGACAATTTTCAATTGATCAAGGAGGCATTAGCTTCAGCCCCAACATTAGTTAACCCAGATTTCAGCAAGGATTTTACCTTGTATGCTTTTGGCAACTTTGATGTAATTTCTGCAATGTTGGTGCAGAAAAATGTAGAAGGGTTGGAGCAGCCCATTTCTTTTTTTAGCAAGGGTTTGGAAGACTATGAGCAGAAGTATACCTTTGTAGAAAAACATGTGTTGGCTGTTGTGAAAAGTTTGAAGAAATTTAGACATTTGCTGTCTCATAACAAAATTCATCTACAAGTGGCACATCCTAGTGTGAAAGAGTTTTTACTCAACAAAGATCTAAATGAAAAACGGCCTGGGTGGATCACAAAAGTTATGGAGTACGATGTGGATGTTCAGGTCACTAAGTTGGTGAGGGGAAATGGTTTATGCCAGCAGCTGGCTAAAGAAGACGTTTCAGCAGTAGAGGATGAAAGAGACTCAGTTTTGGTTAATGTTGGGACAACAGACAATGAAACTACTAGTTAGTTGTAGGAGATGTCACATTTTTTGAAAACCAGGAATGTCCACCTAATCTGAACAAAACAAAAAGGAGGTATTACTAACTTCAGTCTATTCCTTTCGTCTTGATTGATGATGTGTTGTATATGAAGGATCATAGTGGATTATTGCTCAGGTGTATTAATAATGATCAAGTTGATCAGATATTATATGAGTTCCATGATGGGCCTTCTAAAGGTCATTATGCTACAAGGACAACAACATATAAAATTCTAAGAGCAGGCTATTATTGGCCTAATTTGTTTAAAGATGCACATACATATTTCAGGAGATGTGCCAAATGTGCCTTATTTTCAGGCAAAGAAAAACTGTCTGCTTTTCCATTGCAGCCTATCCAGATAGAGCAGCCATTTATGAAGTGGGGAATTGACTTCATAGGGAAAATCAATCCACCCTCAAGTGTAGGCCATCGGTGGATTATCACAGCAACAAATTATTTTACACGATGGAAAGAAGCTTTGCCTCTAAAGGAAGCTAATGAAACAACAGTGCTGAATTTTTATGAAGATATTGTTTGCAAATTTGGAGTCCCAGACTCTATAATTTCTGACAATGCCCTAGCATTTGTTGGTTTGAAAGTTGTTGATTGGGCATTGAAGAATGGCATTTAATTGAATACAAGCTCCAACTATTATCCTCAGGGCAACGGACTTGCAGAGTCCACTAATAAAAATCTGATTAACATTATCAAAAGGACGCTTCAAAACAATCAGATGGATTGGTATGCCAAACTGAAGACTTCTCTTTGGGAAGACAAAATTACCCCTAAAAAGGTGATTGGGAACTCACCCTATATGCTGGTATATGGTAAAGAAGAAAAATTACCTATTTCTACTGAGTTACCTGCCTTGGACACTGCCAGCCAGCTAGTCTTGTTTGAGCAGACTGATCCACTTGCCTTAAGATATACTCAGCTGATGGAGTTGGAAGAAACCAGAGACAAGGCTATGAAGAACATGGAATATCAGCAAATCCTGACTAAGAAAACGTTTGACAAGAAAACTAGATCAAGAGATTTCATGGTTGGAGATCTTGTGCTGAAATGGGATGTACTAAGGAGCAGGCTAGGCCATCATACCAAGTTTGACAACATGTGGATGGGTCCATTTATCATCAAAGAGTGTAAGGAACATAATGCTTTCCAACTGGCTACAACTGAAGGTGAAGTGCTTCCAATCCCAGTTAAAGGGATTCACCTCAAACGTTGTTTGAGGTATGATTTATCATTGTACATATTAGGTTAGGATTTATGTTTTCAATAAGTGTTGTTG
>VDFB02009081.1:0-24989 GCA_007258455.2 Sequoia sempervirens | reverse complement strand
CTAATTTGTCTAATACATTTTGGATCATACCTCTCCAATTGGGAGGCTTTTGGTCTTCAAAAGCTTAGGAATTCAATAAATGAGGAAACAATTCCTTTATATTGTCTTTCAACTACTACTTAGCCTGGCCTGCCTGGCTTGACTTTTGTTCTATCAAACCAATATTCAATGTCTCCTATCTCCCTCTTCATGTCATCCTCTCTTTCTTCAGTACAACGATGCTGTACCCATACAATTTTTTTGTGGATCATATGACATTTCAAGCTAAAACCTTGTCATTTCCCCAATTATGAGTCATGCTTCAAACTTTGTTGTACAGTCATCTATGTTGTTTGTGTCATCTCTAGTCAGTGGTTTTTTCTGGACCAGTGAAATAAGTTTTCCAAAACATCTGGTGAAGGAAAGTTCGAAGTCTGGATTAGGAGAAAAGGCAAAAACTCAGCAAGTCATAAGCAGTTTAATGGAGTACACCTGTTTGAACAATGACAAACTTCACATCATAAAAGTGTTGTTCAATGGATGAGTACATGCCCTTATAAGAGGAACATAAAATATTTCATAGTCAAAAAATTGCAACCTACATATATAAGTACACATTATCGTTAAGGAGGACAAATTTTTATAAAATTTAAAAATTGTTACACACCACGTAGAAGATAGACAAGTATTTCAAAGTTCAAAAATTGTAAGACTATAGGTATGTGTGATCCACAAGTTTTAAGGTTAACAAAGTATGAAACGCTGTAGACAGGCATGCACTGTTGAAAGGCAAACGAGTGTTTCAAATCAAAAGACTAACAAAGTATGTAAAGCAGTAGACAGGTGCATACTGTTGAAAGGCAAATGAGTTTTTCAAATTGAAAGAATGCAACGGTGTAGTGTAGCACATGCCTACCTGAAGACCAGCATCATTTTGCAAAAACAAAAATTATTTCTGTTTTGACTGGCAATGTGCTACTTAACTGGCTAACAGGGTTTCAATAACAGAAAGTTTGCAAGGTATATATATTAGCACGTGCTGCAATAAGAAGTGGCAGATTATTAAATCAAAAAGAATGGATCGCCATATATAGGTGTGCTCCATATAGGGAAAAACAGGTTTTGGTGAAAAAATCAAAAAGCTCTTTACTTTTGCAATTCAAGAAAAAAGAAGAATAAAAATAGCTTATTTTTATTCATAAATAGAAAATCTCATTCTTCCAAACATTGGCTGAGCTTTGGATTGGCAGTGGGTTTCAGCTTAAGGATTTCATTGTTACAGCAGTCTTAATTGAATTTCAGCAGGTCTCGTTGATTCAGCAGTTCCAATTGTTTTCCAGTAGGGGGTGTCTGACTTTGAAGGGTTTTTCACATATTCAGCAGTGTTTCTAGTCAAATTTTCAAGTATTGCTCCTAAAATGCCCAGGCTTTATGGACATTTTGAGACATTTCCATACATAATGCTGTTCTGCCTCTTCAAAGCTGTCTTGGGTTTTGTCACCATTTTGGTGTGTTTTTAGTTATCTACAAGCAAGATATCAGCAGTATAATAGTGATGACATTGGTGTTTGGAGAGGTATTTTTCTTTGTTTTCATGACTAATTTTCAAAGATTTGGTAGCTTTTATCGTTATATCGGTTTTACAACAGCATTGTGAGGGTTTTGTTCAATAATTTCATCAATCAAAAGGCAAAAGCAACAACTTGTTATAAAACTTTAGGTCTTCAAATACAGTTCTGCTTATAAATGGTGGATGTTCATCAGTTTTAGTCAATGAATTTTCCAAAATCAAAGAAACTGATTTTGTGTCATTTGAATGTCAAAGAATTGAACTTAGATGATGTTAATTTTAGGATCAGAAATGAATAAGCAGAAAAGCACAGAATAATTGACATCACAGTGTACAAAGAACACAGCATATATCCTGGGAAAACCCTCCTTCTCGAGGGAGAAAAACCCAGCCAAAATATATCACTTATATATTGAATAATAGCAGCAACTCGCTTTTTACAATGAGGCCCAATCACAAGGCCAAATCTGATGAGAATATGAAGGCACCTCTCTAGATGCCAATATACAAACAGCAATGTCTTATCTATAATGTCAAACTCCTTGTATATATCAATCTGCTGAAGATGCGAACTCTTTTGTCAATTAATTTTATGTAGAATGAACGGTAGGCACCTTGCTTATATACATGAGGACGTGACTCTTCATCAGAGAGTTCGGCTTCACTCAAGAGATATGACCTTTTACAAAGGGTGCCGATTATTTATTTAGTCGGCCATAATAACTAAATAAAATATGATTTGTTATTAAATGAAGCACCTCTTCACAAAGTCAGCTTCAAATAAATATATAGCCACGGCTATATTTATTTGCTTTATTAATTCGATAGAAGGATTAAGACCGACACTATAACATCAACAGATGAGAAGATTAGAAATGGCAATAAAAAGGTGAAGAGGTTGTGGAATAGTGGTCTTATTGAAGTGGATTCTTTTCCGGTTTCTATCCAAAGTTAGGGATTCATTCTTGCATGTGTAAAATATAAGGATCCCAAAAAGTGAGAAATCAGATCAATGAGGAAACCAAAGAAAAACTACATTTGCAAACTTGATTTGGATTCAAGAAAAACTACATTTGCTTTGCCACTTTATGAGGAAACCAAAGAAGTTGATATTGAGGAATGTGAAAAGGTGTGGGATAGTAGCATACTTGATTGTCAAAAACATATAAGCAAGCATTGTATAAAAGAAAAGAAACCATGAGTACCTAAGACATTGAAGACGGGTGAATTCAAGTACAAATTTTCTATCACGACCTTGCCTAATCAGTTTATAGGGCAAGTCAAGGCAAGGAATTTTAGGCCTTGGATGTTCTATGTCACGAACACGATATGCAAGGGAGAAGTCTTTTGATTGGAGCATCCTGATTAGCAAATGTATACATAAGCAGTTAGCAGAGTTGGAGCAGACCTGTGAGTTTCACATGACTTCTTATAAAGTCTAGCCCATGGCACAAACGGGAGCATTTTCACAATTGAACACAGCTGGACATTGTCATATTGACTGCATCTTTAGACACTTGCCATAGTTGGAATCTGAGTCCTTGAAGCACTACAGGATAGTAAATGATGCCTTCTTGATACACTCAGTGAGAAAGATAGATGAACACACGCATGTATGCATTTTAGAGCATGCCAGGGCTGTGGTTTTTGTTCTGGCCAATTGGTATATTCAATTTCCTACTTTCAACTATATCAGTGCATTCAGCTTTGATTCCAATCAATTTATGTTGCTGAGATATTTAAGTGATGATATCATTATCAGAGAGTACATGAAGCAAATTTTAGAGGTTCATTTTCTTTTCAGAGGGTGGAATAAGTTGGTGGTTGGTTTTCCAATCCGACTTGCATATATAGTGTAAAACCGCCATAGACTCCAAATATATCAGCGGTGAGATGGTTAGATTCAACTTCAAACCTTTCTATGAGAAACACACATATGATCCAAAGAGTGTTATGGTTGATAGCATAAGAAGTAAATACAGACATTTGTCAAAAGTTGAGGACTATTGGGCTAACTGTGTAGATGAATTTAAAGTGAAAAGAAGAGATTACAGTCGAATGACTATTAGACAGTTTGCTGATCTAACTATGGAGGATGTGCTTGAAGATCTTTTGGATTCTGAATCCAAATTTTTATCTTCTTGTCTTGTGACAACCAACATAGATCAACAGTCTTCACTTTTAGTTAATTGGGCCAAAAAACAAAATACTTCAAATCAAGGAAGAGACAAGGTGATCATAAATAATTATAGATTTTTCTTGCTAAAAAACTGGTCAAGAAAGCTTCAAGGGCAGCAAGGGATATGAATCAGATTTCAGAGCTTCCCCAAGTAAATGTGGCACCTTCTTCTTCCTCTTCAAGAACAATAACAGGTACTATGATTGCATATAATAAGAGAAATAAATAAGGGAAAATAAAGGGAAAGAAAGGTGATAGATGATGTAGATGCAGCCCAAAAGATTGGACAATTGGAGTTAATTTGTAAGAAGAGTGTAGGAATCTTTCTAGTTGTTCAACAAAGTCATGGATCGCTAATTGTATCCTTTGCTCCTATGTTTTCTTCTACTCTTTCTCCTTCTTCTCCTCCTTCAAGGTCCCCTTCTCCATCACCAATTAGACCATGCCCAACTCACATACCTATAAGTATAAATGTTTCCTTAACATCCATACAACAGGAATCTCCTAGTCCTCCTCCCATTCCATCTCCACTTCATCCTTGAAATCCCTTCTCCCATTATAAATTCCCCGAGGATGCAAGATAAAGGAAAAGAAGCACTAGAATGGGTAAGCTCTGTGATTAACAAGAATAATACTTTTATCAAATTAATTTTGCTACATTTTCATCCATCATTTCAAAATCAGAGCCCCAAAAGCCCAAATAGTCTAGGGTGAAGAGAATTATAGATTGCTATTCCTCTAGGGAGAAAACTGCATAGACTGTTGAGCCAACAGACTTCCAAATAGCAGACACTGGTTTGGAAGCTAGTACACATCATGGTAATATTAGTATGTTCAAGGTAGTCACAAAAAGCATTAACGAAAAAGTCCTTAAGGATGGCAAAGACAAGACTGTCTTGAAGGCTAAAATCAAATAACTTTGAGGCTTCATTGCTTGTCCTCTTGTAGCCTATTCCAAAGAGTGCAGCTGCTCCATCAGGTAGAATTTGGTTTTATTTTGTTGAAGGACCCTCCTTGTACTTGGGATGTACACAAGAGAAGGCAAAGTGAGCTATGAATGTAGACTATGTTCTTTGCTTTTGTCAACCCTAATTGGTTTCTCTTTAGTGAATGAATAAAATCATAAGTACTCCAATTCTTCTTACAAGATGAAGAACTTGTTTCTTGTGAGAGCAATCTTATTGCCAATGATTGTAATTTGGGGATTTCACCTCCATGGTTTCACCACCACTCTATAGGTTTCTTTTGCATACATATCATATAAGGTTTCCATAGAGGAAAAAACACGCTGCCCACATGAAAACTTATTCCACAAATTCCTAATAATTGAAGCATCTTCACCTTGGCCATAAATCTTCTTTACTGCAGCGCAAAACCCCTTTATCACCTATCTATCCTGATATGGAGGTATCTTCTTGGTCACTTTTGTATCATACCCCTTTATCACTTTTGTATCTTTTTGGAGGGATTTAAGGCATAGGAAGCACAATGAAGGTGTGTTTTAAGTTTGTTCATCTTCCATGTACCTTTTCTTTTATCAAAGAATATAGTGAAAGATCCCTAACATCTGTTATTTCTTAATTCTTTCACACATAGATTCCGCTTCTTCATAATTTTCTCTCAAACATGGCTTGTTTGAATTTGCAAATTTGATCACCTCAAGAACTTACCATGAGACCAATCCAAACAGCCATTAACAAACAACTTTTACCATCCTCCTCCTTGTCCAATTTGGCAATAAAGGCCTCAACATTTTTCTCAAATGATCGCATTCTGAAGTCCACACAATCTTGTAACTAGGATTCTGGATACATACTGACCGGCACAAACCAATAAGGGGTGGCAGCATCATCACTTTCACTACCAGAACTACTAGAAGAGATATGAAAATTAACCTGCCCAGAATCAGCCTCAGCAACACATTTCCTGTCACCTATGTTATGTAAAGTAGTAGGAAACATCTCACTAACAGGCTGGACCAACACCAGAAACATCAACAAGAGATCAACCTTCCACAGCAGCAGGAATAACATCGGCACTGCGAATAGCATCACCACCACCAGGAGTAGATTCCACCACAAGATGAACAGAAGGATTAACAACAAACCATAATGTCTTTTTGTACTGACCAATTGTCTTGATCACAAATTACATCATTTTCAATCACACCCCACTGTTGAGATTGAGGCTCAGGGATGGCCTTACCCTCCAAAATAACCTGCTTAATATCCTCACTTTACCTATTCACTTGCAGGGCAACATTGTTGGAAACAATAGAAACTGTGAGTTTTTGAGAAAAGCTAGTATGCATACATTTACTATCCTGAAAGACCTCTTTGTTTCTGGCAAGCCAGATAAACCGCAAAACTTCAGATGACATTACCAACTACAACCTATCCAATGACTTCGAAAGAGGAGAGTATAAAACCACAACCTATCCAATGATTTCGAAAGAGGAGAATATAAAATATTGCCAAATAAAATATCATGCCAGCCAATACCAGATTTACCAGAAATAGCAAACCAACAAGGAAGAAAACAATGCCCGACTTTCTTAGCATAAGGACAATCATAAATCAAATGCACAACAGATTCAACACCCCCACAAACAAGACAAGGTTTAGACCTAGGACTCAGCATGACATCACCAACAGCTAATCTATCAAACAACATCAACCATTTAAAAAAAACATATTTTATACTCAATGTAGCTAGACCATATCCTCTTTTGATTATTTTGACCAAACATTGTCCAGGTCATGAAAGCCCCAATTCAAATTTAATCTTTTAAATCAGTGCTCAGTAAAAAACAAACAAAGCATATAAATACTTGGGAATAACTTGCAAATTTTTTTCCCCCGACCCATTGAATATCTTTTAAATTGCCATCGCAATGAACAGCATCAAAATTACCATCTAAACATGGATTGTCATCCCAATTAATAGCTTTAGAATTACCATCTAAATTGGTCCTCTTAAACATCATGAAAGTCTTCTTTGGCTGTTCTAGAATATCATACTTGTTTTAAACTAGTTCCCAACTCATCAACCTCCCATCAAAAAGAATTTTGTCAATGGAATCAATCCCTTTTACTATGCCAAAATTTGCAGAACAGCTCCTTGTAGAGGCAAGAAAATCCTTTTTATATCCAAAGCCTACCAAATACATCTAAAGCCTAAAACTTTATCTCTGTTAACGGAGGAAACACTATGACCTTTAGTTAAGCCTTTAACATGCAATCAAGCCTTTTAGATAGAGTAGAAAATGACAGACCAAAAAAGTTTGATTTCAATGTTGCCAAAAAAAACATCCCACAAGTGCAGCCCCTTCCAATTAGAATTCAATATTGCCATAAACCACATTAACAATCCACTTCACAGGAAGGGAAATGCCATGTTTGAAAATATCTTTCAACCCCATCCCCCACACTTTGCTTGGAGAAGTGCATTGAGCCTAAGAAGCTTCATGCCTCTTGTTATTACCTTTACCATTAGATCAGAATAAACATCTAATCAACTTGTTTACTTGATTGATCATTAACATGCAAGGATGCAGCAAACCAACAAGATGAGAAACAGATTGTATTAGAAGAAAATACTTTCTAACAAATTTTAAATCTTCCAGCCAAAAGGCAACAGATTATTACCCTATCACTTAATAATTTTACTATTGACTTTATCCATGACCCAATTCCACATGCATTTTAAAGAAGGTTTGAGGGAGAAAGGGATCCCCAGATATTGAATTATCTCATTAGGACCTAAGCAATTCCAACTTCTATCCATAAGCCACTTAGGAAAATTAACATCCCAACTCCAAATGCTAGACTTATGCACATCAATTTTAGAACTATCAGCAGCACAATAAATGCTCAATTTTTTTATCCAAATGACTAAAACTAATCTCATTCATCTTGACAAAAATAGAAGTATCATTCACAAATTTCAACTCATTAATGTAATCCCTAGAAGGCAAGGTCAATCACTTAACAAAGGGCCCTAAAGAACCATCTCTTAACAAATAGTGAATAGTTTCAGTAACAACAACAAACAGACAAGGGACAATGAACACCTTTGTTTAATAGATTTATGAAGGGGGAAGGAATCAGAAAGCTCACCATTGGTACTAGTTTGAGTAGTGGCATCCTTGAAAAGAACACTAACCATTCTAAAACAAAATTCACTGTACTCCAAAGCACTAAGCATCAAAACAAAAAATGACCATTCCATCCTATCATAGGCTTTCTCAAACTCTAAGAAATCAAAAGCAACATTCTGATTATAAACACCTATCGCATCCCTTCCCAGCTAGTAATCAAATTATCAAGAATATATCTGACTTTCACAAAACTTGGTTAAGAAGGGGAGATAACAGAAGGTAAAATTTTCTGAACCCTCAAAGCCAAAGTTTTAACAAATTTGTTGACACATTAAGCAGAGCACTTGACCTCCAGTTTTTAAGCTGAGTGGGATTGCCACTCTTGATTGTGTTTACTCCCTTATTCTACTTTGAAGGATTTACAGAGTAAATGGAAATAACAGACTTACAGAACATAAATTAATAACAACCATGTTTCGGAAGATATAGCTTTATTCTCATTCATTCACGGATATGCAACAAGTACATGAAAATCATAACAGCGGTCCCCAACTATGAACAACAAGTACATATAACTAGTAGACTGATGTTGGTTAAGACTACCGAGAGTTGTTGGTTAAGACTACCAACTCTCGGTAACTACTAACCAACTATAACAACCATCGGGGACTAACATGTGATTACAAAACACAATTATTTATTTATTTATTTATTCATTACCTAGCCGACTAAAATATGTTATCTTGACTTTCGGCTGACCACAGATTGAGTGGTTAAATTTAAAGAAACTGAATTTTGAAACAGCAAACTGGAAAAAAATAACAGCAGAAAAAAACCCATAAGATGTGTTAATGTTAGAGCAGCCGCGGTAGTTCCTTCCAGCTCAACATGTGAGAATATAAGTTGAATGATAGCCGTTGGCTATTCAACTTATACTTATTGTTTTGTATTATTCATTATAGCCGACATGTGAGAATATAAATTCATCTTGGTCAATTATTAAAAGACATTCTTAAGGCCGACATTCCTTATGAATACATTTCTGGCCGACATCCTTTGTGCTTTGTAAATAACATTTTAGGCCGACATATACTATCTTAAATGGGGGATATTCACAATGTCTTGAGGCCGACTTGAAGGTTTTTTTGAGGAATGCGTCTTGTATTTATTCACCTTCATCCTTCCTTGTATGTCATCTAGCAGAGTTCGATATTCATGTCTGTCAAGTGCGAACACAACAGAAAGAAGCCCGACCTTGTCAAATGTGAACATAACAGAAAGAAGCCCGACCTTGTCAAGGGCGAACATAACAGAGAAGTCAAGGGCGAACAAGGGCGAACACAACAGAGAAGTCAAGTGCGAACATAACAGAGAAGCTCGACCTTATTCAATGCGTATATATTACATCAAGGTGCAATCAGATTACAGAGGTGTGAAGAAGAGTCTGCAAATCTGTGTTTGGATTCATGCTAGTTTCGCATCCTCCAGATCTGTATTAGCAGCGATCTCTTCATATGGAATCTGTGTCAAGGTGCCGACTGTGTTAAGGATAAAGATAAGTGCGAATTCATTCAAGAGCAGATTGCGAATCTCTCTAAGTGCAGATTTCAAGGAAGAGCAGATTGCGAATCTCTTTAAGTGCAGATTATCATCTGTTATTGCATCTAGAGTAGATGCTGGTTATTGGCCTTGTGTTCGGCCTCATTGTAAAATGAATTATTGCTTCTGTTGCATCAATATAAGAGAGATCTTTGTTGCTGGGTTTTTCTCCCTCAAGAGGAGGGTTTTCCCAGGGTATATGCTGTGTTATGATTGTCTGAGTTTGAATTATTTTCTGTGCATTTACATCTGATCATATAAAACAACATGGTATCAGAGCGGGTCTGTGGAAAGATCCGATCAGATCTTGAAATATAATTCGAAGTCAGATCTAACGTCTTCTACTTGAGCAAGTAGAGTACTTCTGTGCGGGATGCATTCTTTGGTCATCTACAATTTTTCGAAAGGAGTGCATCATCTTGGCTCTCTTCATGAGCTTACTTGAGTCATTTTGTTAGAAATCTGAGATCTGAGAGTTATATGCGATAATCTCACATTCCGGGATCTGTTATCTAAAAGCACATGATTATGGAAGTCAAGAGCTCATCTATGTCAGACTGTGCTGCCAAGGGTTGAAATCAAAAGGCTGAAATCAAACAGAGATAAGTATTTGGTTCCCTTCTTTGTTCATATTCCTGTATGTGAATTTCAGTTGTGCAGATCTGATAAAGTCTTTTGAGTGATGATCCGATCTATCTCTAACACTTTGGGTATTGCTAGTAAGCATGTTACATTACCTAGTGAATTGCAGTTGGAAACGGAGTGCATTGTAAATTTGAGCAGTCATGGGCCCTGTTCAAATTTAATCGTGTCATGAGCTTGTGTTCGAGTCATGAAGGCTGTGAATTGATCTGAGCATAAGATCAGCATGCTGTGTTCAATAATTGCATTCATCAGAATATTAAGGAAGATAAGTATTCTGTGTTTTGTTGAAATCACATTTCTATTTTTATCATGGGCCTGTGTTCAAACTGTAAAAGATGCGTGTTGATCAGTACTTAAAATCAGCGTATCTTACAGTATAAACAAGTATTCTTTATTTGTTGTATCTTGGACATTGTGTGTTTAGTATAAGGAGATTGTTACTTCTCTTAATTTGTGATTTCTAGGTCAAAGATTCTTTGAATACTTCAAATTATCTATTGTGAGTTGATCTAGACTAATCATGTATGTCTTTGAGATAAATATCAGCAAAAGAGAAGAGATTGGTATCCTAATATTGTGATAGGTTGATCACATCGATGCCCTTCTCCAATGCATGTGTTGTGATAGAATCTTGAACTCTTGGGAGAGTTGATTCTACATGCCAACCGTTTAATGCATTCAAGAAATCTGCAGCTGTGCAGATTATTCTTTTATTGTGCAGAGTTAGGCACTCTCGAGAGGAGCAAACAAATGAATGAACGAAAGAGCTATATCAAGTCTTATAGAGATAAGTTCCTTTAACCCTCTAGTTTGATCTTTCGATATACTTCTCCTTCAGGTATATTTATTCATGTTCTAACATTGTGCATAAATTCTTATGTATTCATGTTATAACCTGTGATTGTAAACTTTGTATGATTACAGTCTTGTCATTTCTTTGGGTAATTACAAACTGTTAAGTAATCTCTCTCTAAAATGCTTGCAGGAGCAAGAAGGTGTTGAGAAATTGCTTAATGATGAAAAGCTTGAGACATCCTGTGAGGAAGTCATGCCAACCAAAGAAATAATCAAGCAGCCTTGGGACTGAGCTGGTGGCCAGAGGGAGCTCACTTCCAGAAGTCTCCTTTGCAATCTTTGGAGCAAGGATCAAGAGGGAGTATTGTAACTCACCGAGAAGAAGTGAAGATTGTTGCTAAACCCTTAGAGGATCCCTTCAGTTGCTGAGATCATAATTGCTCAAGACTGTCTTCTGGATTTGCCATTGGTAGCTCCGCAAACCTATTCAGAATAGTGAGATCTGAGATGAGGTTGATGAGGACTATTCTGAACTCTCTTCAGTACCAAGGTGTGCACTGGAAAACATTTATCTAAGTCAAAGTGTTGGTCAATCTTGGACGAAGAGGTCAAAAGGTTGATGCAAGTGCTTGAAGATTAGAGGGAGCCTACTGAACCTGAAGAAGATGGTAATCTAGTTGATCTTGGTTCTTTATGTTGATTTAATTCTTACTGAAGAAGATCATCTCATTATCAATGCAAGGAGGAGTTAGCTTCTGAATTTGAAATGAAGGATCTTGGTTACATTACTTCCTTGGTTTAGAAAGAATGACAGAGGCTTATTGAGTTCATTCTGAGTCAAGGGAAGTACACTATTGACATTCTAAAGAGTTTTGGTATAATGGATTGCAAATCCATGTCTACACCTATGGAGACCAACTTGCAGAAGCTGAAAGAGGCTGCAGCTAGTTCAGACTTGGTGGATCCTACGATGTACAGACAGTTGATTGGGTCCTTGATGTAACTAGTTAACACTAGACTAGATATCTGTTATGCTGTGAGTGCACTTAGTCAGTTCATGTGTGAACCGAGACAGATACATCTTGTTGCAACAAAACATATCCTGAGATACTTGCATGGCAATACTTGATATGGATTGAGATATTCTTCGTGTGGATCCGAGTTGCATGGGTGGCTGATTGGGCAAGGTGTGTCAACGACAGGAAGAGCACCTCCGATGTTGCTTCCATTGGGATCTGCCATGACTTCCTAATGCAAACAGAAACGTACTATCCTGTAGCATTGAGTACAAATGTAGGCAGCATATTGCAGCTTGTTTATATCGTAGATATGGTACCGCTAAAGTACAAGGCCAGCTTGAGGTACATTAGCACCGATGAGCAAACGCGATATTCACCCGCCTCCTCACCGTGGTAAAGTTCTCAGATATTCTCGACAAGCTTGGTATGGTGGAGAATCCAACCTTGACCGAAAGTATGAGTCTCGCATCGAGCCTTTGTTTAATGAGTTCTCTCTCAGGAGAGAAGTTCGGTAGAACTTTGTTAATGCATTTTCCTGACAAAAGAATTTGAGGTGAAAGCTCTCGCCTCCACCCTCCGAAATGAAGCCATGGTGGATGTCATGTGTGCGTAATCTACGACATATCTTGTAATTTGTGTTTCACCGAGAGAGTCACAGGAAAGTCACTGAGGTAACAACATCAATGCCAGGCGATGAACACTGCATTTACCATTGCACTTTCTTCTTCAGGATCAAGAACTTGAGGTGAAAGCCCTCGTTTCCACCCTCTGAGCTGAGTCATGGTGGATGTCATGTGTGTGACTCCATGACAACATCATGTGAGAGAGTCCGTGATGATCTTTTGATACTTGTGTTTCACCCTCTGGGAGAGCCATGGTCACGATAAGGTGACAGCATCACGAAAGTGATGAACACTAGTACTTAACCATGTGATGGTTGATATTACATTGAGGTGATATTTCTCTCTTCATATCTGATTGCAGGCAATGGTGGCAGATGAACCTCATATGGAGATAATATGTTCTATGCAGCTGGAAATTCTCTCCCTAGCTGAGAGGGAGTGTTAATGTTAGAGCAGCAGCGGTAGTTCCTTCCAGCTCAACATGTGAGAATATAAGTTGAATGATAGCCGTTGGCTATTCAACTTATACTTATTGTTTTGTATTATTCATTATAGCCGACATGTGAGAATATAAATTCATCTTGGTCAATTATTAAAAGACATTCTTAAGGCCGACATTCCTTATGAATACATTTCTGGCCGACATCCTTTGTGCTTTGTAAATAACATTTTAGGCCGACATATACTATCTTAAATGGGGGATATTCACAATGTCTTGAGGCCGACTTGAAGGTTTTTTTGAGGAATGCGTCTTGTATTTATTCACCTTCATCCTTCCTTGTATGTTATCGTAGAGTTCTATATTCATGTCACGTCAAATAACAGAGAAGTCAAGGGCGAACAAGGGCGAACGAACAACAGAGAAGTCAAGTGCGAACATAACAGAGAAGCTCGACCTTATTCAATGCGTATATATTACATCAAGGTGCAATCAGATTACAGAGGTGTGAAGAAGAGTCTGCAAATCTGTGTTTGGATTCATGCTAGTTTCGCATCCTCCAGATCTGTATTAGCAGCGATCTCTTCATATGGAATCTGTGTCAAGGTGCGGACTGTGTTAAGGATAAAGATAAATGCGAATTCATTCAAGAGCAGATTGCGAATCTCTCTAAGTGCAGATTTCAAGGAAGAGCAGATTGCGAATCTCTTTAAGTGCAGATTATCATCTGTTATTGCATCTAGAGTAGATGCTGGTTATTGGCCTTGTGTTCGGCCTCATTGTAAAATGAATTATTGCTTCTGTTGCATCAATATAAGAGAGATCTTTGTTGCTGGGTTTTTCTCCCTCAAGTGGAGGGTTTTCCCAGGGTATATGCTGTGTTATGATTGTCTGATTTTGAATTATTTTCTGTGCATTTACATCTGATCATAAAATTCAACAAGATGTTTGAAAAAACCAAAAAAAAATGAAAACAAACTAAGAAGTGAGTGTGGCTTATCTTTCAATGATCCTAGATGCTGAAAGTGACTAAGAATCTTCTTTTGCCTTTCCGTTTCTTTCCTCTTTTCTGCTTCTCAGTTGCAAAAATCAGAAATTGGTAGTATTTGTTGAGAGCAGTGGGTTTAGTTTTTTATGCTTTTAGGGTTGCAAAAGGGGTCTGGGTCCCCAAAGCTCTTTCATATTTTTTAAACAAATCATACATTTTTTTTTAAAAATTGACTTTGGGGATGCTTGGCCATCCTCAAGATGGTTGAATCTTATACATCTTGAGCCATCCTAGGAACATGTGGATGGCTCAGGGACATGTTTTGGGGATGTGTCCCTGGTTTCCTCGGAGATAGGGGATGGCTAGAGGATGTACCTAGCTATTCCAATGTCTCAGTAACACTAGCCAGGGAGTGGGAATGTGTCTCCTTATAACATAGGTAAACTCTCTAAATTAAGTAGAATTCAAGAATTCAAGTTTATGCCAACATAGTGCACTACTTGTAAATTCGAATGACAAGTTTAGAAAGAGAGAGATGTTGATCAAATTAAGAAGAAAATATGCTGCAATAAAAGAATTCCACACAAGAACTCAAAGTTTTATCTTAGAAACCCTCCTAAGAGGGAAAAACCAGCCTTGTGGTAGTGGCAAATACCATATTGCCTATATTAAATGTTGTAATTTACCAAGTACAGTAAGTTTCTTGGATGCAAGCTGCTCTTGGCTCCTTTAATGGCAATTTATTTTGTCATAGCCCTTCCAAAACACTATGAAGAGCTGAATCTTTCTGCCTTAACTCATTACAACTTTGTTGATCCTTGCATGCATGTCAAACACCTCCCATCACCTCTATTTATACAACTACTGATGCTGAAACATTCTCCCAGGCCTTAGAAGAATTCCCATGGATCTTGGAAGTTGAAATGGTATCTATTTGATTCAAAATCCGAACTTCACAGTCCGCAATCCAGGGACACTGCTGTAGTTGCAGTTCTGTCCTGGAGATTACCATGGTTCTGGTACCATCCTTTTTCTCCATTTTCTGACCAATTCTGTCTGTTATTTGGAATTCAATTTTGCTGTTCACAAATTCACAAGTCTTTATTATTTTTGTATTACAGTCTTATGATCCATATGGATCAGTTTGTTAACTTCTTCACCAGGCCTTTGGATGGTCCTTCTGTCTTACCTGCATTTTCAAAACAAACTCCTTCAACAACCTCTACTCTTTCATTATTTATGAGAGCTTCCTTTAAGGATTTTGTACCTCTGATTTCCTTGCTTTCTGTTGATTTTTCAAATTTTCAGCCATGATGTCTGCAGCCTTGCCATTCGGTCAAATCTTATCTCCGCCCTTCCTTCACCATATCACCACTGTTTGAGCCACACTTGACTTTCAAGTGGATGTACTGCATATAATTGAATGGGGCACTCAAATTTGCCCAACCCAACCAACCTAAAAGACAAAAAGAAACAAGACAACACACAACAAGAATGAAAAGACCACAACCAAGCTAAAAGCTAAACAATTAAGTGCAAAAGGAACTAAACACAAAGACCACAAAGAGTAGCGAAGAAAAGCAAGACGGAGAACAATGGAGGATGACGGTTCATCTTCCATTCCAGGGCATATTCTCACTCTGCCGTATTCCAACTTCTCTTGATATGGTATTCAAGCTTAAACCTTTGGATTATTTATATACTTGTATTTTCTGTCATAATGTTATGTGCATAGCTGAATTCTCTCTTTTGCTTTCAAAAACACTTTGTACCCAAATTATGTTCTTAGTGGTCTTACTATAGTATTGTCAAGTTCAATATCCATTGATGTGTTTGCCTTGCTAACATCAAATTAATGCTTTGGACATCATTATTCACTAAATCATTAAAGATTGAAATTATTTGCATTGTGAATTTTTCAGTGGTCATACATCAACGGTGTGGGGAGTATCCTTTAATTCTTCTGGAGACAGAATGGTATCATGCAGGTACATGTCTTCAACCTCCCATTTTTGGATCCAGCTTTATGATTTTCACTATCAGGGAGCAACATTTTACTAACACTAAAAGAAATTTTTGGAATATATATTGCAGTGATGACTTAACATTAAAGGTGTGGGATACAAGTGCAAACCTAGCAGAAAGCAGTGGTGATGGTTCTGGGTCCTGGTGAGATTCCATATTTGAGCATTATTTTCTCTAAGAACTGTGATTTTGATCTTTATGCTTCACCCCAACCTATAGAGTTTGCCCTGAATACTTTCTGAAGTTAATGATTTAGCAATAAAAAAGTAATGAACTTAAAAGTTGTAATCTGTTATGGCAAACAATGGAACAAGAAGCTTCAAACATTTCAGTCCACCTTGTTACCCTTACTATGGAAATTCCCTAGTGCATAAAACTGAATACTAATTCCTTTTTTGATTTTGTCTGTACATGGTTGTTCAGTTTCTGTACTTAGTTATTTCACATGTGGATGCAAGATTTGGCTTGTTCTCTAGAAATGAATGCATTGTGGAAGCTTCTTTTGCACACATGTGGACTTATTGTATCGCATGCTGATAGCCTGCATGTCTAAGTCAATAGATTAGTCTTGAATGGCACTGATGTAAGTCAGTAGGTGCATGATAAAGGAACCAATTATATCACAAGTATGAATCGGAATCAGCCTTGTTAGAATTGAAAATGCCTCAACAGTCTTGAAGTCACCAATTTGCAAAATGTGGTGGTTCAATTGCAAAAAATGACAATTCCACCTGATGCGTTTGTGCAAGAATATGGAACATCCAGACACCTGTCTCTTTGGATTCTTGGCTTGGCCACCTTTCAGTGCACATGTAGGACTCTCTAACATCTTTTAGACATTTGTAGAAGGAAAATTGAGGGCACAAGAAGTAGAATTGAGCATTGTAGACGTTGAAAGGGGGATTCCAATGTAATAGGAAGCCATTGGATTCCTAGTGGCTTGTTCCAATGGAAGCACAGGGCAGATTGCTATCCGTATCCTTTTGCAATTCATTTTACTTGCCCAACTATTAATAAGAATTGGTAGAAGTTCAATTGACACTACTTCAAATCAGGGGTTTTCTAGGATAAAGTCCATGACTTCACTTTCATTTCATAACATTACTTCCTCTTTGACTGTCATTTGTTTTATGATAAGTTGTATAATCCATTTAATTTGCTGGTTCTTAATTTCTACGAGCGTAGCATTGATGAAAATATGGATCATGTAGGCTCTCCCTTATCTGGCTGGATTGTTTCAAACTATTTGATGTGGAATAATGGCAATGTCAAGATACTCTAGAACTCATAAGTCATGGTAAGAATCCACTCAAGAGCTCTCACTTGAGCATAAACTAATCATGCCTGTTCTAAGATGGTGAATTCTCTTCATATTGCCACAATTGGTACCATAGTTTTACAAATCTGATGAGTACTTGCCGAGTTGCGGGTTTTTTTGAACTGTGAGTTTTTCTCGAGTTTACTCACCAAGCCAGGGGACAATTTTGCAGTGAAAACTTGCATAGTTTCTTGGCGAGTCCAAGGTAAAAAATTGAGCACAGCCTCTATAGGTGTAAAACACAGGTTTGATGATGTACGAACAGAAAAAACATGGTAGAAATATGATTTTTGAGTCTATAAAACCCCTGATTTTCCCCTCCTCAACACACACAAAAGCAAGCATGAATTTAAGAGCATATTGGAAAGATTTTTTAGGCGATTTGAAGAAGAGATTTCCAGAATTTCAGATTTCAAATAGGTTATTTCCATTTTTAATTTTTTTTTTCTAAGCATTTAAATTTGTAAATGATTTCAAATTTTTTGAGCATGTTAAATGATTGAATTGAATCAATTCAATTTGTCTAAATTTGTGGATTGATTAAAATTTAAATGATTTACGCTGATTTGAGTCAATTTTTTTCTATTATTATTATTATTATTATTATTTAATATAGGGTTTACATTGTAGGGTTAACAGATGGTATTATCATATTTTTATCAAATCGTTAATTCAATTACCATTTAGCATGTTACAATTAATTTTTTTTTAAAGGTATTTAAAAAAAATCATGTTTAACTTCAAATTGCTATTTTTTTTATCACTATTTTTTGTTCTTATTGATATTGTAGGTTATTATATAATCACAAATTACAATGGCGTCCGGCTCTACGTTTGGTTTGGACTCTGCAAGTGGGAGTCCATTGGAAGGACACCCCCTTGAAGTTGTGACCCTAGTTGGAAATATGGCATAATGGGATTGGTACAAGGGTCCATGATTTGTACTTGGTGCAAGGAAAAACTTATTGGAGGCATTAATTGCCTCAAATACCATCTTGTAGGGATTACTTGCCACGATGAAAAGCCATGTGAAGCAGCCCTAGAAGAGGTGAAATGAGAGATGGTGGGGCTTCTCTAGATGGAAAGAAATTGGAGAGGGCAAAGGCACAAGTAGCCATACAAGAAGCAATTGCTCCTAATCTGTCAAGAGAAGTTGATGTGGATACGCAAGGCATTGTGGGCTCTACTCGTGGTTCACGTACACATGGCCCATCCTCCTCATCCTACTTGAGTAGAATTTAGTTGTAGGGGTTTTTTGTGCCTAGAAATGTACCGGGAGCATCATTGGAAGCTATAGGGTGGAACAGGGAGGTGCATAAAGAAGCAGATAAAGCTTGTGCAAATTTTTGGTATTGCAACAGTGTTCCCTTCAACGTGGCAAGGAGTCCATATTGGGAGTGTTTGGTGACAATATTGATAGTTGCAGGGAAAGGGTACAAGGAGCCCTTTCCAAGAGATTTAAGTGGTAGGTTGCTCCAAGATGCTATTAGAGATGCACAACAAATTGTTGAAGATCAAAAGAAGCAATGGTGCAAGTTTGGATGCACAGTTCTTTCAAATGGGTGGATAGATGGAAGGAATCACGCCCTCAATTTTTTAGTGGCTTCAAATGGTGAGTTAGTGTTTTTGAAGTCAACTGACGCCTCTAACAAAATAAAGAATGCAAAAAATTTGAGCTTGATGTTGGAGGAGGTTGTTTTAGGTGGGCATATAAAATGTTGTCCAAGTTGTTATTGACAATGCAACGACATATGTGGCAGTTGGAAGATTGCTTCAAGAGAGGCATCCAACACTTTTTAAGACCCCTTGTGCATCTCATTGCCTTGACCCTTTAGACATAGGCAAAATTGATTGGGTGAGACTGATAGAAGCAAGAGATATAATAAAATATATTTATAATCACCTATGGGTTCTTCACTTGATGAGAGATCACACCAAGGGGAAAGAGCTTGTGCAATTGGGTGCTACGACGTTTCAACTAATTTTTTAACGTTGCAAAGTATTTCTAGTTTATTGACTCCATTGAAGCAAATGTTTGTAAGTCAAGCATGGTTAGACTCAACTTATTCAAAGATAGTTTTCGATGATGTTTTTGTGACTAGAGCTATAGAGGTTATTAAGGTAACTTCAAACTTACTTTAATTTTTAAATTGATTCCTTCATTTTTAAACTTAAAAAGTATTTCATTTCATTGTAAGCTGTAACTTGAATGTGCTTCTACTTTGTACTTTGTAGGTAATAGAGCCGCTGGTGAGGGTTTTGCACTTGGTGGATGGGGAGAAAAATTCAATGGGATATATTTATGAGGCTGTGGATAGAGCCAAAGAAGTCGTCCAAAACTACTTTAGGGGAGATGCAAATAGATTTGCCCCTGTTTGGGAGATCATTGATTGGAGGTGGAACAATCAACTCCACCAACCCATTCATGAAGTAGGACACTACCTCAACCTCAAGTTTTTCTTCTCCGATAGCTTCACAAATGTTAGTGGGGAGGTTACAGAGGGCCTATCCACATGCATTGTGAGGGTGACATCTTAGCTTGAGGTGAGAGATTTCATCATTTTTGAGTTGCAAAAGTATGAGGCAACTAGGGGGAGGTTGTTTTATTTGCCATTAGCTATACGAGGAAGAACCATCCAAACACCAAGAAAGAAAAAGTGAAGTCTTACATCTTGTAAGTTATAAAGTACAATTATTAATAGAATATTATTTATTTACGAAATCTCGAATATCTTATTTGCAGGTTCTTGGTGGGACCAAATTTTCAAAGGCTAGCCCTCCAAATTTTGTCTTAACCTTGTAGTGCTTTTGGCTGTGAGCACAATTGGAGTTTGTTTGATGCCATTCACACGAAGACGTGTAATAAGTTGACTCAACAATGCCTTGATGATCTTGTTTTTGTGCAATACAACCTTTGGCTTCACACAAGAAAGGTGGAGGACCAACGTGAGGAGCTTATTGATTTGGATGAGATTGATTCCTACAGTGATTGGACCGTGCAGGATGATGAACACTCCTTGTTTTTATAGAGGATGAGATTGCTGATTTTGAGAGGTAAGCTATGTAGGATGTGGCTGTAGTAGAAGCAGGGGAGATTGGATTGGATGGCATTAATATGGTAGAGGAGGAGTCATTTCCATCTTCTAGCAGGGTTGAGCCATAAGCACATTCTTCTAGGCCAAGCAGGGAGCCACAATTGAGTGCAAGGACCATACCCTCTACCCCCCAATTTTTCACTAGGTTGGGCAAGAGCAAGTTGTAAAAACATGTAATTTTTTACTTGCCTAGATATAAAATTTACTATGATGATTTTCAAAGACAATCATCATAAATTCATGATAGTTATCAATTAGCAGCTAGCTATTGTATGACGTATCCACTATTTGTCTTTGCATGATGATGCGATTTTGTAATCCATATGTATTCAAGAATCAAATCTAATAGAAAACACTTCTTCATGGTTTTTTAGACTCATTTGATACATTTTGCAATTGAATTTTGCAAAAAAATTGTGTTTTCTAAAGAAATTTTAGTATTTTTTAAGTCGCTGAGTTGTTGAGGTAAAAATTTTGGGCTTGCTGAGTACTCTCCAAGTTCGAGTTTGCAAACTATGTTGGTACTTTACCATAGAGATTTCAATATCATGGTTTGATGTCAAAATGTTTGCATAAAGTACATATGAAATTTGCCTACTCATCATCTTTAGTATATATAGGCCTGTTAATTTAATTTTTCATATCTATATGTTACAAATCATTTCACAACCCATAGATATACTCTTGAGATGAGAAATATCAACTCCCCCAATGAGTTGTTTATATACTTATAGTATATTCAACAAATATTTGCTGTTATAGAATACGACAATTGTTGAATGACACATAAGCATGTAATGAAAAAGAGTTTGAGGCTATGTTTCATGGAGTTTCTAGGATGGGGGTGATAGGGGACAACAATAAAAAAAATGGGGAAATTTAAAAAGTATAGGAAATTTCAACAAATATTTGCTGTTATAGAATACTACAATTGTTGAATGACACATAAGCATGTAATGAAAAGGAGTTTGAGGCTATGTTTCATGGAGTTTCTAGGATGGGGATGATATGGGACAACAATTAAAAAAATGGGAAAATTTAAAAAGTATAGGAAATATCAATTCTTTATATATAAGGCATTCATCATATAAATTATAGAACCATATTACATAACATTATAGCTAAATTGAGAATTCATATGAGAGTTGAAGGCAAACTGACAAAATCGAAATTTTATTGCATTCATTGTCAATGTGCATATGCATTGTATAACAATTACAACACAATGCCCAAAGGCTACAAGTTACAACCACAAAATGACAAAAAGAAGAAAAGAAAATATGCTGCTGCACCTAATCTTTATCTGCCAACACTATCAAAATCAAAGTTTGAGTCTAAATCACTTTCAATATGAAGGATTGCCTCATCCATTGGTACTCCAACCAGCCCCTCCCGTGTCTCCTCATGTGTTTGTGTGGCATCTTCAGGATCAACAACACAATGTGCGGCTAGAGGTTGACAACACTCATGAGTTTATCAATCTTGATATTGTAAGGCGCTATGCACAATCGTCAACTTCTCTGATTGTCAAGATGTAATCTTGTTCCTCAAATCAAATTGAATGAAGTTTCTTGACGAGGGGGCGGTTTGAGGGACAGGTAGATGAAGGGTCTAAATTTGGGGTTGGTGAGGGGATGATGGAAGGGTGGGTTGTGCAAATACATGTAATACTTGAAAAACTAGTCATAAATTGATGTATAAGGAATAAATATAAGAATTATAAATGAAACTTTGGGATACTAAGTAAACTACTAAACAATTAAAACATTGCAATGATTGCATTTGAACATTAAAAATGGCGGGGGGAGGTTTGGGGGCTGAGCCCCTAATAGGGTTGAGGGGTAGCGCCCCTTGCGGTGGTTTGGGGGCAGAGCCCCCAACAAGGTTGAGGAGCAGCGCAAATTAAGGCCTTCAAAACTACACAAACCTTTATGAGGAATGCCATTTTCATAATTTTTTATCACCTTATTTTTGCAACACCAAGTCCTTAATAATTTTGAAACTTAGGAGTGATTTAAAATGAGATTTGGAAGTTAGATACCTATTTATCAATTTTTTGTGAGTGCTTAGGGTTTGGATGGGGCCCATAGACCATTAGGGTTAGGGTTTGTGGCATGCAGATCAAAAACAATTTTTGGTTTTTAAAAAATATTGACTTTTTCGTTTCTTGTCATGGAGGATTACTAGAAGTCTTGGGGACGATTGGGAGATGTCTCACAGTCCCCAAGCCATCCCCAAATCAGGGGAACATCTTGGAAACATCTTTTCCTTGAGTGGTGGTGGTGGGATGGTGGGGCGACATCCCTATCTTAGAAACGTGGGGATTTTGGGGGGACGGGGGGACGTGTCCCCATGGAACATTGTTTTAAACTAGTACTGGAATTAATTTTCTATTGTAGCCTGTTTTATTACCTAGGGTTACGTAGTCATTAATCACATTTTACTTTGATGCGATTGATAAATTCTGGTATCTAAATTTAGAGCTTTGCAATTAAGTGCCAATCCAGCATAGGGTTTCCTTGGTAGGTTCAGTTTCCATTTCCAGTTTGTTTTGAGTTTTCTAACAATCAGAAAATACAAAATATATATTTACCTTCAGTTGTATATCGATTTTTTTTGTAAAAACTGGATATTGTTTAATATCCTGATTTTGGGACATTTCACCTTCCCGACCATTAGTTTCTCTTGAAGTAGATAAACAAGTAACCTAATGACCATAAAGCAATAGGTAACAATTTACTTATTTTTATCTTTCTTTGTTCATTACATGTTAATATTTCTAATCACACATCCAGATCATAAAAAATCACCCACGCTAATCTAAGATCACAACACTTTACAACACTATTATACACAACTTAATAAATCACAATCAATCATATAAACCTTCACAACATGTGATGACAGTCATGTACAATTAATAATTTAATAACACTCATTCAGGATACATAGAAGCACATACAAGATACAATCAATTAAAGATAATGGATTTTACACTACGTAAGACCATACAATACTTCCAAATGAAAACTATCTGCATCCCATACTACAAGAATACCCATTCTTCCATGTTATACAGCTCAATTATCTTAGACAAGCTCAAAGTAGAATACCATGCATCCCATACTACATGTATTCTTTATCACCTTAGCACCGACCTCTTACTATTCAAATAGATCAACTCTTATTAACATTAATTTAAGATTACAAACATACAAGTACACAAGAATACTCACAAAACAAACAAACAAACAAGAGGTAAATCAATCAAAGAACAAACACAAGACATACAATCATTAGCACGTAAAATATTGAATCATGAGAGTGCAAGACAATAAGACATGAATGCAAGACATACAAACAACACAACACAAGACTCCTAGGGGTATCTTAGGCAACATTAAGATCCACTTCCCACTCAAGAATGATGGAAAGCTTTTAACACTTACAAATCTCTCTACCTCCCATGTAGAATCAGAATGCATTCCTACAAATAAGCCATATGACTCCTGAAAATTGGATTTATAACCCAAATGACTCACTAACAATGAATTATTAGGTTAACTTACACTTAGCAAAATACTATGCAAAACAAATAACAAGAAAGGAAAGAACATAACACAGCACATGTAAGGAAGCAGCACACGTGACACAATAGTTTTCCTCTAGAGAAAACCCAAGATGTGTCAAAAACACCAGGAAGAGGATGCATTTAGCTTCCCCTCTCTAATCAGTGCTAGTTATGAGAATTACAATGCCACAACAGTGGTCTTTTAGGAATGTTACAATTTATTAATCACACTTCGCTGTCTCCTGTCTGATTACAAAATCACAGAACTCTAAAATACCTTGTCTTTTGTCTGCATCTGCTACAAGAGTTACTTCCCGGGCTAACCGAACCTTTGAATGGCCTCAAAGTTCCCCCTTTAATCTCCCCTCTGGTCACTCTGCTTCTCTAGAAATAAACAATTACTGTAGAAGTGGATCAGTTGGTCATTTGCAACTGCCCAACTGCCCAAAAATCTACTGAATCATCCATTCTTAGAACTCCAACAGTCGTACTAAGAGACTTTTAGATTTATCAGCCACCCAACAAGAATAATACTCTTTTATTGGCCTTAGGCTTATTTAGTGGTTGATTCCAAAAACAAATACAGTCTGCTTCCTTTGTATTGCACTGTCCAAAAAAGTCCACCTGAGCAAGGAAAAGTCACATGGTCTTTTCCAATGTCAGCAGCCAAATCAACCTTCAAAGTGCATTTCAATAGCACGTTTGATCACTTTACCAACAACTTGTATGTTACAGCTGTTTCTTTTCTCCCCTCATTAGCCAAATGCACCCTACAACAGTCATTAGCCAAATAATACACTTAAGCAGCATTGTCCAGCTTCAGCCTTATTTCATTAGCAACTAAGGCACTTCATTAGCCACAAGAACACAACAATATGTTGATATCTGTACTTCTGTACAATAAGTCAGTAGGTATCTTCACGAGTTATGTGGTGTTGTTCTGGACCATCACCAAGAATTCTTGCAAGTTATCTTCCAACCACAAACTCATTGCATATCCATTTGAGCAACATATATATTGCTGAAAGCAATTTGCAACTAAACT
>VDFB02009080.1:0-41982 GCA_007258455.2 Sequoia sempervirens | reverse complement strand
ATAAAGATAGGAGGGATAAAGAGAAAGAACAATCCAAAGATGGTATGTGTCCATAGGAGTTATGTTTGGGGGAGAACATAGTTTCTTAAGGACCTAATAATTCACCTTTAAGACTGCTTAATTGGTAGCCTACACACAAAACATCAATTTATTAATGACCTCACAATTTACCTTACAAATTGCTCAACTATATACTAAAAAAAGATAAACGTGACAAATATGATTCATTACATATCAATAAGGAACTAAAAATATTTCTAAATAAGACTTAAAAATCAATTGATTTACTATATGTTTTAAAAAATGAAATGAAAGGGGTATAATATACAAAAAATTGGACCATTTCTTGGTTTATGTGTGTCATCCTTGTGTAGGGGCCATGCTAATCTTCTTTGTATCATTCCAATTTTATCAGATGTCTCTGAAGAGATACTTAATATGGCATATGATAGCATATATAAAGTGATTTAAATGTCCACATACAAAGCATGTGGGAGTAAGGAGATTGTAGCTCAGGCAAAACCAGTATGTTCTTCCATTGCATGGCTAACTTGGTGAGGAGACAAATGATTGCAATTTACACATAGAGGATGGAGGAAGGTTGAGGTTGAGGTGGTATTAAAATATTTAAAGTTGAATTTCCACATTCCAAATAAAACAAATTCAACTCATAACACCATTTATTATTGGGAACTTGCACAGTTTGACAAGACTACATTTCACTACCTATTGGAATGCATCGATGGAATCATCTTCTAGGAACATTTACATGACCAAAAACATCTAAATGTACATAGTCCAAGACCCCATAAGACTTATGAGAACTAGAGTAAAAAGAAACATGGTGTTCCATATACACAATGTTCACAAAATTTAAACTCAAGATTACAATCATCAAGGCCTTCAACAAGGCTCTTATTTTTTAGGGTTCTAAGACCCTCCTCACTAGTGTGACCAAGTCATTGGTGCCATAAAATTTTCTTCTCTACAGGAAGCTTCATTTCCATAGAATAAGCACCCTTAGGTACCCAAAATGCAGGACCATCGGATGTAGCTACAACATGCTTCTTCTCTACACAATCTGATGGTGAGGATGAAGAATCCAAAGGTCTCTTCTTTGATACATCAGAAGAACTATTGCACTTTTTAGTGCATGTATCAAGCTGAAACAAAGTACCAATACGAACTACCTTAGCCAAAACCATAGCTCCTCTTGTCATCTTGCATCCTCCAAAAGAGAAAATAACTTGCACTCCTGAATCATTTGGTTTACTTACAAAAAGAAGGTTTTGTGCCAAACCTGAGATATGCAAGACACCATCAATCCCTTTCACTCTTCCATCAGGAAATCTGATTTTGACTCTTCCACAACCAACAATCTTCAGGTGAGAGTCATCATCCAGGTACACCTCTCCACCATCAAACTCCTCATACTTTGAGAATTAATCTCTATGAGAAGTCATGTGAAAGGATGCACCCCAATCTATCAACCACACATTGTCTGATGCATGGGCTGCCAAGGCCGAAATAAATGCTTCTCCATCATCTTGGGATGATTTCTCATATTCATAATTAGAGAAAGACTTGTTTTTCTTCTTCTTCTCCTTCGTGCAGTCTTTCCAAATGTGACCAGTTTCACCACAATTCCAAAAAAATTCCTTGGAATTCTTACCAGGAGACTTTGATCTCCCTAGAGACTTTGACTTATATTTGTTGTCTTTCTTTTTGTTTCTCTCATTTTTTCTTCCATGGACTACAAGGGCTTCCTTGGCCATCTCAAAAGACTTCCTTCACATCTCCTCAAATAGTAATGAGGCAACAACCTCAACCATCTTGAAGGTGGAAGTAGTGCTTCCAATAGCCATTACCAGGTGATCCCAAGAGTCCAACAACGAAAACAAAAAGGAGCATGCAACAGTCTTGTTCATCTATTTTGTCTCCAATGGAACCCATTTGTGCAACCAACATGCGAAAAGAGTTTAGGCGATTTGCAATGGATCCTCCATCTTCCATTTTTAGAGAATACATCTTCTTTCTCAGGAAAAGCTTGTTTACCAGGGATTTACCCTGATAGACATCACCGAGCTTCTTTCATAGAGAAGCATAAGTTTTCTCTTCATGGACATTCAAGAGAATGGAATCAGCCAAACAGAGTCTAAAAAGACCCTTAGCTTTCCTATCCATGAGATCCCAATCCTCTTGTTTCATACCTAACGGTTTGGTTCCAGAAATTGCAAGCCATAAGTCTCAGTCTACTAACATATCTTCCATTTTGAGCCTCCACAACTCAAAATTACCACCGTTAAATTTTTCCATCTCAATCCTCCCAAATGTGCTTTCCATCTCTTTCCTACAAGGTTATGAAATACACACTTCTGCAAAACTCCCATTGAAATAGAGATTAGCTCAAAAAACCCTTCTACCCAACAAAAGAACCAAGGTTGACCAAGCTTTGATACCAACTAAAAGGAAGCCAGATGAGTAGAAACAACTTCCGACACTAATCTAATCAGAGGAGAGTTAAAAAATAAATCTTTTAACACCTTTTATTGTTACAATAAGAGAAGTACATACATAGAATAATGGAAATAGAACAACAAGAATGCATAAAACAGTGACACCAAATATATGTGAGGAAAACCATTTCGGGTAAAAAACCCTGCACTCCAAAACCACATTACTTTCTCTATTACTTCAAATAATGGTTACAAGATATCACCAAGTACAAGCTTCTTCAACACAAACACCTTTTCTGGAGTGATACTGGCAGCACTTCGTTACCTGGAAACAAACTATGCATTCTACAACACAAGGCACTCAATAAATAGAGTGATACAAGCTCCAAGAAGCATCTAGAAGGTGAGGGGCATCCAAGTCCACATGGCACAATTTCCAACGCCTTAGACATGCATTTGGACACATGTACAACATTCCCTCACACCCCTGACAAGTGTCAAACATGCAAATATTATTCTTCCAATATTGGGTGCCTAGAATATGCTAAAAATAGATTATGACAGATGCCTTACACATCTTACAACTATCATAGAATTTTTCATAGCTGACAACACTTACAGATGTAAGAGAATCTATCATAGCTAACTAAAAATAGTTGATTCTCTTACATCCTGCCATAACCCAACTTGGGTGCCAACTTTCACCCATGCATTCAAAGATGCCTTATGACATGCCATAGAATCTGTCATATGGCATAGATTCCAAAGTGGGATGCCTATGTCCACTTGGTATGATGACGTGTCATCCAATCACCTCCAATGATGATGCCATCCAGTCGGTGGATCCCAATTAGTGACATGACACCATAGGCATTTAAATAATACAAATAAATACATTAAATTACATCAAATAAGTCAATGTTAGAAATCTAAGGTTAAGACACCTTAATCCCAATAGGGTGATCATTTTGCAATGATGGTGGTAGTTGAAATTGAAATTTGCATGTTGAAACTTTTGGCACCCAAACACATTCATGAAATTACCTAGGAAACCCATGGATGGTGAAAAATATATTAAATGAATCTTAATTCAATCAGAGGAGCAAGCGAGAGAGAATTACAAAGAAAAACCATAAAGATTTGGATGTTCAAATGAAATCAAAACCTCCTGCATGTTAAAAATAAGCTTTGCAAGCCAATAAAGAGGATGAATGAGAAAGCATAGTGGTGGTTCTTGATATGGTCAGAGCCACCAAAAAAAGGAGGAAATAAAAGAGGTCAAACTCAAATTGGAGCTTTCCAAAGGTTCCATAATAGTAGTTGATCACCAACAAGATTCCTAGAACCACCCTAAATTTTGATAGTTCCTAGTGGGGTAGGAACCCCTGACAAGGAAAAGGAGGCAAATTTGAGTCCCATTACAATCAAAACATAAATCAATAGTTTATTAGTAGGTAAGTCCTTTATGTGTACTCATGATTGTTGATATAACCGAGGAATTATCATTCAATAAATATTTTCTAGATATATCCTATGTGGGTCATTCTTGTAGAGTCATATCACCTATATAGTGGTTAAATGCAACCAATCTATCTTGATCGAGTGACAAAATTTGGGGTTAAGATTGTAGTTTTCTTTGGTTGTACTTGTTTTTGCTTGTTCATTTTGCTTGATTCAAATATTTAAATTTTGAATCCCTATAATCTCCTTATTTCCCTTTTTAGGACTATTGTTCTTATATTCTAAAATATTAGTAGATTTATTTATGAGGTTTTGTGAATACATCCTATTTAACTTTTTGAATTGACTAAAAATATTATAGCACAATATTAAAGAATAAGATAGGTGGTAGAAAGGCAGACCATCAAAGTCTATGTAGGATGACATGCAAAATAAAGATGAAATTTCAAAGGGTCGAGCTAAAACATATAAAAACTAAGAGGCTAATTCAAAAATACTAGGAGGATGGTCTTTATAATTGAGTTTTCCCCAAACATTATTAGAAAGATAATTATCACGAATCAACTCCAATCTAGTGAGAGCACCCTATTCCTCAAGAGTGTCATCTTAAGGTTGTTGGCAACAAACTGGAGATATGGCTAGCTCTAAGAATGTGAACTATTAAAGTGTAGCCAACAAAGAGAACCACATCCATGAGAAGAGGCAAAAGATGGTTATGAGAGTTGACACTAGTCATATGCAATTTATTATCTCTATTTCCTAGGGAGTTGAGAGCCATGGGAATGGGACCCATGGTCTCTTTTGGAAAACTATATGGGACCTCACCAATGCTCTCGAGGAGGAAAATAGGATGGAGGTGGGATTCTGACAAAAGTGCATGGAGACTTACCCTAGTGATCTAAAATCTCATGCAAATGCCCCACTTCAAGTGCAACTTTGCTAGCTTGCACTTCAATTTGAAAAATAACATTAGATAAAATCCTATTTTTAATATACAAATAAAAATGAACATCATCCAAACATCTTAAAAGAAAGAGTTGTAGATCCAAAATTAAAAAATTAAAGTCAAATTCCAATATTCCCACCCCCTTTCTACTAGCCATTATAAGCTCTAACATAACACACATTTGTGTGACATGTTACCACATCATGGTACTTAAATGCATTCAATGTGTACTTAGTTTCATAAGGAAGAATATGTTGGATTTAAGAATAGAAAGAACATCTAGGCCACCCTTCAAATTTTTGAAGGACAACTACATCTACATATAGGTCATCTGGAGATTGGTGCATGTTGTGTTTAAGACTCCTCATTATTGTTGAACTAGTCCACCAAAGGGTTGACTTAGGAGAACATGATCACCTAATGAGTTGACATTGTTGCCGACACCATCTTGATACAATCAACTTTTAGGAAAGTGAAGGTGAGTAGGTTTTTTGAAGAAAATTTTGTCATATCACTTCCACATAATAGGATTCAATTTTTATGTTAGATTGATTCAACATTGTTCAAGATCTACCTCACAACATTTAGTATTTAACCACCCAGAATTTTGGGGATTGCAAATCTAATCTTACATATCCATTGGACCAAAGGCACTAATTTTCTAGACAATTGTGAATAGATGCAACATGACATGGACAATATTTAATCACCAATTCTCGAACTAAGTATCCCTAACTCTTGCATTTAATCTTTGAATATTTATTACACTTATTGTATGATTAATGATTGTGTTTATTTAATTAGCCAAGATTTATTTACGTAGTGCAATTTTTTTCACTACAAATATATTACATTTTTATGAAATTTCATAGAGGTTCTAGTTGTTGAAGCAATATATTCTAATTAAGATAGCGAATTGTCATTCAAACTCTTATAATATAGGAGTACCACCAATGTCAATGCTTATTTGATTAACTAGGTAATAGACATATCTAATATAAATTAATAATTGGACGAAAGACATTAATTTTCTAGACAACTGTGAACATATTGAACATGACATCAACGATATTTTATCACCAGTTCTCGAACTAAGTACCCCTAACTTTTGCATTTTTTTTATTATTATTATTTAATTAGCCAATATTTATTTACTATATGTTTAAAATATATAAAAAAAAAATACTATGGTAAAAAAAAGAAATGAAAGGGTATAAAAAAAATTTGGACCATTTCTCGATTTATGCGTGTCATCCTTGCGCAGGGGCCATGCTAATCTTCTCTGTATCGTTCCAATTTTATCGGATGTCTCCGAAGAGACATTAAACATGACGTACAATACCGTATATAAAGTGTCTTAAATACCCACGTACAAAGCATGTGGGAATAAATAGAGCGTAGCGCAGCCGACACCAGTCCGTTCTTCCATTGCACGGCTCGCTTGGCGAGGAGACAGGCGATCGCAATTTACACGCAGAGGGTGGAGGCAGGTTCAGGTTGAGGTGGTATTAAAATATTTATAGCTGAATTTCCGCATTCCAAGTAAAACAGATTCAACTCATAACTACATTTATTATTGCAAACTTGGACAGTTTGACAAGACTACATTTCACTATGCATGAAATTAAAAATTAAAAATCATCTTAGAATTCAGTTGCAAAGATGATTTTCTTGAGTAGGTTACCTAATTTTAGTTTCAAATTTTGTTTATGTTCGTTCAATTTAGTGTAGAGTTTTAGTTCAGAATGATATGGTTCAAAAATGGCGTGCATCTCTTTTCAAGGTATTGCCATTTCAAATTATTTTTCATTTTCAAGTTTTTTTTTAATTTGTTAAGAGCAAGTTTCTCAAAACATGAAAGCACAATTAATCTTTTCAATATATAAATAGAATTCAACCATAATATTACATTTATGAGAATCAAAATACATCTTACAACGTTATTAACATACTGATATTCACATACAGGACCATAATTAAGTCAAAGAAACAATATTTCAATTATCAAAGTGGTGCATCACAACACAAAATACAACATAGAGTGTTCTATTGTCTAAAATCACACTAAGAATGCACCAAAGTATGGTAAATATACTCATTCAATAACATATTTATTTAATACCGATACATATAAAGAAATCAATTGGGAACTTAAGTCTTTGTCCAAACATTCTATCATATTAATACCAGACCCTTTTTCCACAATGATCAAGAGTACACCCTATATTATGTTCATCATACACACATTATGGAAGAGTATTATTATTGTTAGTGAATATTTGGTTGATGGTCGGTCTCTCTCTCTGTCTCTCTGTCTCTGTCTGTCTCTGTCTCTGTCTCTGTCTCTGTCTCTGTCTGTCTGTCTGTCTGTCTGTCTCTCTATATATATATATATAATCGACGATCAATAAAATATTGCTCAGTATTATACTTGAACTCATTGTGTTATTAAAGTATATTGATTGTGCCTCAATGTATTGTAGAAATTATGAATAATTTGGAGGTAGCTAATGTACATAAGAGGACATGTAGAAGTAATATAGGCATTAAATTCTAGAAAAGGAGATTGAATGCTAAAAGGAGGAATAGTTGTGAAGAATTCATCTCCCTAAAATTGGTGCTCAAGATAGTTTCATTTTCCAAAAGAACATGTTGACAAATAGAAACACCTTTGCATTTTGTAGACCTGACCTCTGAAGAACATTTAATATTGGCATAAGAAGAAAAAAAAGTCAACTACCAAAGTTCTTTTGTGCAATAAACTTTGAACATAATAACAAAAATATTTGTGAAAAAGACCAAACATATATCTTCATGTGCATCTATTTTGTTGTTGCTACCATTTTCACATTATCGTTGCTATATTGATCATTAGATTTTATATGTTGTGTTGTTGCCTTGTTTTTTCTTGAATTCATTAAAATTGTTATCACACTTTTTAGTACTATAATTCATTGGATTTTATGACTATAAATTAGGATAAAGGGCATGCTTCAAAATTTTATTAATGTACGTCTATGAGAATGTGATATTGTTGCATAGTTAGAAAGTAGATAATTCTATGGTTTCTCAAATGTCCTATTATTGTAGCATGATCTTGTCTTTTAAAATTTGAAGTTGACTGCGAACATTTTCATTTGATCAAATTAATTAAAATTTTTGCATAGATTTAGAGAAATAACTTGCTTATTTTCTAATGTATTTCTACATTATTATGAGAAGATAATCATATGTGTTGAATACCTTTTTTTGATTCAATGTAAAGAAGGGTTATGAAGTGGTCCCTATCCTTTTACAATAAGAAAGAAAGAAACAGTAGTAAACCAATTATCAAGAAAAAACATAACTACCTTCAGTGAACTATTCCTAACAAAAGGAATAATAAAACAAATTTAGGACGTCAAGCTAACAAATAAGAAAGAAATTACAATTAGTTTAGGGTCACTACAACCTCCCTTTCCTCTTTTACTAAATACATACTCTTTTCTACACTATATGAATATTACTTGAAAGGTGGTATTGTTTCATTTTTGTTGTAGATAAATGTTTCAGTAGAAACGAGACTAATATTATAAATTGAATGTATGACTATGTTTTCAATGTCTAGTGCATCACTTAAAATAAATAAAGTGAACCATGATTCAAATTGTGATATATAAACAACATGTTGTAAAGTAACCTTACTTTTATTTACTATATGTTTAAAAATTAAAAAAAGCTATATTTAAAAATCAATGAAAGGGTAAATGTGTTTAATTTTTTTTAAAAATACTATATTTAAAAATCAAAGTATTACTCCATTTACTATATGTTTAAATTTTTTTTTAAAACTATATTTAAAAAATCAATGAAAGGGTAAGTGTGTTTAAAAATTTTAAAATACTATATTTAAAAAATCAATGAAAGGGGTAAGTAAGGATATAAAAAAAATTTGGACCATTTCTCGATTTATGCGTGTCATCCTTGCGCAGGGGCCATGCTAATCTTCTCTGTATCGTTCCAATTTTATCGGATGTCTCCGAAGAGACACTACTAAAGGCGTCCCCTACCGTATATAAAGTGTCTTAAATGTCCTCGTACAAAGCATGTGGGAGTAAATAGACCGTAGCGCAGGCAACACCAGTCCGTCCTTCCAGTCCATTGCACGGCTCGCGAGGAGACAGACGATTGCAATTTACACGCACAGGGTCGATCTGGTATTGAAATTTACCGATAGCCTCAATTGCCGAGCTTCTGTTCCTCCATCGCATTCTCAATAAAAGCGAGGAAACTACATTTATTATTGGAAGACTACATTTCACTATAGGAATGCATCGATGCCATCATCCATCATATAAAAACAGACTATGCATTTGCATCCTCTCTAAGAATCAGTTGTAAACAATCCAAACACGATTTTCTTGACCAGGTTAATTTTAGTTTCAAGTTCGCCTTTCAAGTCATCTAAGTTTTAGTTCAGGGATTCATCAAATGTGTGCACACTTACTTAAATCTAATTATGAAAATCTATATTCATAAAATCAAGGTGTAAATTATATATCTACTTCTAACTTTTGAATGATATGGTTCAAAAATGGGTGTGTAGGATATTTTGATACACTTGGATAATCAAATTTCATTTTCAAATCTTATTTTAGTTTGAAGGTGTAGGATATTTTGATGTTACATGGTAGAATGTTGATTAAGTTAAGTCAGTATTTAGTTGTTGTTGAAGATGATAGTCAATTACTATTTGTAGACGACGATCAATGTTCTAATTGTCAAATGTTGATTGAAGAGGTAAGATTCATTTCAAACTAAATTCATGTACATTTTGTTTGTTACATGTCTTTCACTATTGTTGAGATTCCCACATGTCATGCATTATGTTTAGAGTATTAGTTTTCAATCTTCTAGTGATTAAAGATGCCCACCCTCACAAAGAAGATTGCTCTTTTTTTATTAACATTATATTTATTATTAGTCCATGTCTTATAGGCGGGAGACTAATGTTTTCCCCATGCTCATGTTCCTATTAATGCATTCCTTGGAAATCACGCTGGTAATGTTTATTATTCCCCATGCTAATGTTTTCGGGATTATTTTATTAAAAGGCAATTTTGGCCTTTTCTTCGCAATTTTCTCATTGGTTGTTGCCATTTTTCTCGCGGTTTTGTGTTTTTTTAATTAATTTAATTGTTCTTATAAATTTAACCAATTCTTAATGTTTTGTTGCTATTGGAAATATTTCATGACTTTGTAATGTTCTTTGATATAGTTGTGTCTTTGTACCTAGTGTTTATGTTGATGCGTGGCGTTTTAACAAGGACATTGTGCATTTACTATTTGCACATTTTCATTTATTGTGAATAGATTGAAGTGCAAGCATCATTAATGACTTATGGTGTGAAGTTTTAAGTCTGTCAAGCAAAGGATTATTTGTGTTGTTTATTCATTTGCTCTAATTGTTTAATGAGGGTGAAATCTATATCTGTCGAGAGGGTTTATGTCACAATTAGTTTGTACCTTTCACCATCATAGAAGGATAATGTCTACCATGATCTAATTTTATTGAGCCTAGAGCTCACTTCTCCTATTCCTATTCACTTTTTTGATTCCTACATGAGGTGACTATTGTGGTGGTATAATTGTGACTATATTGTAGTAGCCCCCACTACATTGTGCCAATTTTTTGTCAACAATGTGCTATAGGTTACTTGCATATTGTTGTTTTATTTTTCTAACATTTTTGTTACCCTTTTCTACTCCAACCATCAAACTATGGTTGCACTTTCTTCCCCTCTTTTACATTCTCATAGCTAGTTTCTTTGGGATAAAACATATCTCTATGATACTTGTCTAGGCTATTGTAGCATGACTTATGTGTATAAATATAATGAATGAAGGAAAGTAAAATTCTAGATGAATATACATTCAATTTGGTGAAAAATAATTTCTCCCTAGAAGTAGCTCTAAATTTAAGATATTTTTTGGTGAACCTAACATTCCTACACCCTATTATTTCTTATAGATATCTCTTCTTTCATCTCATTCACTCTTAGTCAAGCTTCTTTTAGTCCCTTGTAAACCTCCAGGTATTTGTTTGTTCCTACTTTGTGCTTCTTTTTTGCCTTGAAATCTATGATGTACCACCTTCCTAGTTTTCCTACCTTCAATACTTTCCTTGATGTCTACCCTCATCCTTAAATCGTGTCTCACTCCATAGATTTGTTGTTCCATTATCATATCCCTTTTCCAACAATGCAACTAATTAGACTAGTACAACTAAACTTTCCTATTATTTGTGTCTTTCACTAGAATTTTTGCACTTCTCCTAGAGCATATGTGCCTTGGTCTTTGATGTTTGTTTCCTATATATTAATTTTGATTCTATTTCATTATTTCTCTAGCATTAATTTTAATTATTTTTTCTAGCATCTTTTGTCTTGTGGATTTTATTTCCTTGAATGTATTTTCACTATCTTGAAGGTTTGTTTTCTAAAGATCTAGACCATTAAAACTACTAAAGTGTGGCTTGTAGGTTCACTTGAAAAGAAGACCTCCTAAACATTATCAAACCTCTTTATTTTAATTTTTTTACAAACATTTAATTTTAAGTTTAAAATTAGCTTGTATGTTTTTCCAAACATATGGTTTCAAGGTTAATTTTCACCCTTATTTGTAACTTGTGGTAGGCATCAAGATCTAAACCCTAGAAATCCTAATTTCCTGGGAGATGATCATGATAAGGTTCCCTACCCTTTTTCAATGGATCTAAGTGTGATAAAATGGATTTGAATATTTTTTTAGGTGGTCAAAGGTGTTTAGGGTTCTAGGTTTGATGGATAGTTTCTCATTAAATTATTAAATTGAATTACTTAAAAAAGGTGGCCAAGATGAGGGTGAGATATCATGAAGGATAGGACAAATATGACCAAGAAAAAATAAAATTAAAAATTAATTAAAAATTAAAAATTGGATGGACACACAATAGGGGTTAGGAAAGATAGAACATTGGGAAATGGCTGGGGGTGACATGGGGTAGCAAAAAATGGGTCAAATAGTACCAAAAAAACACTTGGGAAAGGGGCTAAATGGACACAAAAGTGTGATAAGGGTATGCAAATTCCCTTATCACAATTACTAGAATTCCAATGTGTCAAAACTATAAAAATAAAGTGTTCCTACACTCAAAGGTCACAACTAGTTTGTATTGTTCACCATCATGGAAGGATAGTATTTATCATGATCTAATTTTATTGAGTCAAGAGCTCATTTATCCTATTTTCATTCCTATACAAAGTGACTATTGTTATGCTATAATTGTGACCACACTATGGTAGTTTCCACTACATTGTGCCAATTTTTTGTCAAGAATGTGCTCTAGGTTACTTGCATATTGTTGGTTTAATTTTCTAACATTTTTGTTAGCCTTTTTCTACTCCAACCATTGAACTACGATTGCACATTCTTCCCCTCTTTTACTTTCTAATAGCTAGTCTCTTTGGGATAAAACATATATGTATGATACTTGTCTAGATTGTTTCTAGCATGATTTATATGTATAGATATAAAAATAAGGGAAAGTAAAAATATAGATGAATATATATTGTAATTTGGTGAAAAATCATTTATCCCTAGAAGTAGCTCTAAATTTAAGATACATTTTGGTTAACCTAACATTCCTCCACCCTATTATTTCTTATACCCTTCATCTCATTCACTCTTATTCAAGCTTCTCTTAGTCCCTTATAAACCTCCCTAGTTGCTTGTTCCTACTTTGTGCTTCTTTTTCGCTTTGAAATCTATGATGTACAACCTTCCTAGCTTTCCTACCTTTGTTACTTTCCTTGATGTCAACCCTCATCCCTTAAAGTATGTATCACTCCATAGGTTTTTTATTCCATTGGCATATCCCTCTTCCAACAATACAATTAATTCCCAATAAAACATCATATAATTTATTACAATGCAAAGCAAAAAATAAAAAAGATTATTCTTTATTTACTATTTAATGTATGCTTTCATCATTGGTTGTTGCACTTATAGTAATAATATGTTGTGAATTAAAAATTTAGACACCCTCTTTAAAGACATACAAAATAATTTGGGTAGGTATTATTGTATTAGATTTTGTAGTTGCCCATTAATTTAACAAAACATATTTTAGAAGTGATAATAATAATTTGAATTCATTAAAATTCCCCACATGGTTCATTACCTTACACTTTATAGAGAAGGCATGCAAAAGTCACATGCATAACTTGGCTAGAGGTCGACATGGCTAGGCACTATCATATGCTATCATCCATACCCTTATAGGTAGCCATATAAATTATGTGATTCTCCTATATTTTCAAATGATTCTACTCAATTACTATGTACTCATACAACCATGTAGTACATCTCCATATGCAAGTGATTGTAGTCTAATTATGATATACTCATAACAACCATGAAGGAACATCTATATATGAAATGATTCCAATATAACTATGATGTGCAAATAGAAACAATGTAGGAACAACAACTAATTGATTTCATGTAATACTACATGGCATCATGCCCATGAGTCTAAGCTCGTTTCTAAAAAAAAAGACATCATCTCATCCCACACTATTTTAAAATATCATTACAATGTGCCATCACATCATAAACTTTATTTTGGAATATTTGTGTTATAGTTTTTAGCTTGATTGGAGAACTCTTAATTTTTCACCCTTATTTGCAAAGTGGTACACATTGATCCAAACCCTAGAAATCCTAATTTCCTAGGAGAGAATCATGATAAGGTTTCTAACCCTTTTTTAATGGATCTTAAAGTGATAAAATAGATTTGAATTTAAAAAAGGTGGTCAAAGGTGTTTAGGGTTCTAGATTTCATAGAGTGTGGTGTTTCTTGGTTACTTGGTGAAGTTATGCCACTCATGTTATCCTCCCTTAGTGGAATTGGAGTGCTACTTACATGAGATGTGGTCATACCTAGAATTAGAGTGCTAGTAAAGATGGGGTCAAAACTAGAATTGGACTGCTAGTTACATGGGATATTTCATACCTATAGAATCCACTCCATAAGAATTGTGAGGGACATGGATGCTCATCATATCCATAAACAATGCATGTTGTTTAAATAAAGGGTTTAGTTAATTTCTTAAACACCTTTGTCTATCTAAATCCGTCCTCACCAAATCAAATTTATTTTCCCTTCTTTGTTGGTCCCTTAGGATCCTCTCTTGTACCATTCTCTATTCACTTTCCTACCTTTCTAATATTTTATGCCATTATCTTGCTTGTCCTTGAAGGTATCTATCTATATTGTCTTGTTTGTTTATTTCTCTTATGATGATTCATGTTATCTTTATCTCCTCTATTTGTTCTTTCTTTCTCACTTTGAGCTCTTCAATTTATGTCTTATTTTTCTCATGTTCCATTATAAGGTTCATGTAATCATCTACTATTAGGAGTTGAAATTATTGGCTCAAATAAATTTCATTTCTCTCTACATTTGTTGGTCTCTCCTTCACAATGTGAACATGTAGTTTGAGGAATTTGGTGATGTCTGAGTTGGTTTGGGAACCTAATGACTAGTTCAATTCTACATTAGTGATATGTTAAATTTCCTGAATAATTATCCCATTATCTTGAATTTCTCTTAACTCTAAAACATTATCTTCATCATCCCAACCTCCTAAATTAGCATAGTGGTGTACCATTTCAAACACATTCAATCTAGGTAGGGGAGATGGGAAGGAAAGTGTGTCTTCTTGTTGTTTGGAATGCAAGTCAATTCTCCAAATTTATAACACCCTCTAGTAACCATGATGGTTGTCTTGGTTAAGATGGAAGACTACAAGTCCATCTTCTTTTTACTCATGCTAAGCTAAGTCTCTTCCATTGAAACACAATTTTTAGCCTCCAAAGAAGTACTTTTAGGTGCATAATTGCATTCTTGTACCACTAGTTTAGGTGTCATAGGATGTAATTCCCCTACTGTAAGCAAGTTTTTTGCCACTTCTACTTTTGAAATATTAACTCTTGAAATAATTATAATTTTTTGCATTAAGAAAATGTCATCATGTATGCTAAACTAAAATACGTCACTAGAATACATGTGTCATCCATAAGTGCATTAGGATAAAGTGGCCATATACCCATTGTATTGAATATTGTTATGATGTTTGCAACAATAAATGATTTTTTGAAAACCTTCCTACCAAGTAGTGCTAGTTCTACCCTCTTAATTTTAATATCAGGAAACTTGGCTAGCCACGTTTCTCTTTTAGATTTAAAATAGAATTTGATGTAGAAATAAACTCACATCTAGTGACTATAGTTTATGTTAATTGAGTTGCTAGTGTTAGCAAGTCAATCCCTAATAACCTTGCCTCTTCAATTATTGTTACAACAACATGGATTTCACAACCATTAAAATTCAACAAATTTGAATTGGCTACTGATACCACCTAGAAATGATCTTGAAAAGTGATGCAACCAGTTTAGAAATTATAGTTCTTTATTCATCCATGCATGGGGTTGTGTAGCCATGCAAACACTTGATTCATAGCCATCAATATAATGTTTCAATTGCTTTTTAACCTTGAATAGATAGAAACATGGCATTCTTTGAACAACATTCACACAACAGTAAATGGTAATCCACTCCTACTCTTTGGTATGATGTAGGAAACACTTCGGCTACCTCTTTTTGACAACACTTGCATCACTCCATTTCTACCTTCATCAATGCCAATTTCATCACAATTTCATATTATTTGAGGAACATATAAATTGGAAACATAAGCTTTTGAAAATTTTATATAGAATGTATACAACATTGCAAACTTGAGGTTTAGTGTGTTATCTCTAGCAAGGACTTCCACTATCCTCAATGTGAGTTTAGGATGATGTATTTTTAAACACTTACCAAGCAACCCATCCTTAAATAGGTTGGGTTGTGTTTGGTAGATTTGTGCAACTTTTGCCTTGGGATTCATAATCCCAAGCCTGTGGCTCACTGCAACCATCTCTTTACACCATTCAATAATTAATGCATCTTCTTCTATAATCAGGATTGTAGGAGGACCTTTCTTTGAAGTTGATGTAATACCAACTAACTAGTTGGTGAGTGTGGTGGTAGGGATTCCCCATTTCTTTGCTTCACTCCTTGTTGAGCTCCCATTGTCCTCAACATATTAAAGAGTTGAATCCATGTCCTCTTTAGTCCGCTCCCACCACACTACAATCTTCTTGGTTCTAGCAACTGCATTCACTTGAACAACTACTTCAAATTATTGTAGAGTGACTTCATTAACATCTTGAGTTTCTTCCTTTGTTGGAAAGCATATTCCTCTCTTTTGTGGAGATAGTGTTATCCTCAATCTCTTTGTGTCATTCTAGGTTTGCATGTTAGCTTTCTCCTTCATCTATAGAGATATAGAAGCCACCCATTGATTGTTAGAAAATAAAAGTGACTCCTATTGAGCCACATTCAATAAATTAGATTGTGGGGTAAAAGCACAAACTGTGTCACACTTTATAAAGGAATCGGCCAACAGCAAAAAAAATTTGAACTTCGACCACATAAAAGTGGTCTTTATGTTTTGAATTTCAAAATGGTGTAAACTAATAAAATGTAGAACTTTTGGTGTAGTTTATTCCTGTAATTTTTAAAATTTAAAAAAAAAAAATTATTATGTTTTTATCAATTTAAGGACAAATTTTGGAATGCTGAAAATTTCATAAAAGAGTGACTTCACGGACCGTCAAGAAATAAAATGAAAAAAACTTCATTTCTCTTTTTTTTTTTTTCCAAATAGGTAATTTCAATGTCTTGTGCATGGAAAAAAAAAATCACATTTTGATGTATATTTTTCCCGTAATAACGTTCTAAAGTCAAACATGTCAGAATTTGACAGTTTTGACGGACCGTCAACTAATTTCAATTTTTTCAATCATTTAAAAAAAAAGAAATATACCCTTTTGAAGTAGACTCTCTCCTCTTATGCCTCATATAATATTTAAAATATTTTAATAAATTTTACTATCATTTTTTTAATATCAAATCAGCCTCTTTTTTAATTTTTAAAACCTACTTGCATTATTTTAATAATAAAAGATATCAAAACTAATCAAAATATTATAAAAATTCTATATTTGGATTCTACACTCCAAGCTCTACAAAAGGGTATTTTTATTTTTTGCAAAAACATCAATCTGACTAGAGAAATACTCTGCCAAAAATGAATGTTTCAGAAAAAATTGAAAAATGATGAGTAAGCTGCCATGTAGGATGCCAACTAGGCATTTTCGGCCGACCAGTTTTCGGCCGACTAGGTTTCGGCCGAAACCCTATCGGCCGGTAATGAATCGGCCGAAAACTAATCGCTCGAAAACTTATCGATCGATAACTACTCGGCCGAAAATTGATGATATAAATAAAGTTTTTTTTTTCCCAATTTATCAAATTAAAAAAATAAGAAAATAACAAATATTTCGAAATCTTTTCAACTATTTTCAATTAAAAAAGCTTTATTTCAACATTTTGGAAGGCAATTTACAAGACGTATTTCGACGAAAAAAAAGGCATTTGGAGAAGAGGAGAAATATTTTTAAGGTGTGTTGATCTTTAATTTATTTATTTGATTATGTTTTTTATTGAAAATGCATTTGAAGTTTGTTTTCACTTTTTCTTTATTAAAATATTAACATCAAATAAATATATGTAGAAATATATTCATTATTCAATTAAAAATATTTTATGTTTTGCATCTAGTTACAAGTTTTTTAAAATATTTATGCTATATTACATGTACATGTTTCATGGAAAGCTTATGTGTGTACAAATTTCTATGTAGGCAATCATTCAAATTTGAGTGTAATTTGTGATGGCAAATCGAAGGACTAGATCGAGGAAGTATGAACGAACACGAGTAAGACAAAGAAAGAGAAAAGCGGATGAAGGAACATCTACTGAACAACAACCCATGGAAAATATTGATGATCAAGGTGACGTACAGGTACAAGAACAAACTGAACCTAATACTAATATAAATGTTTTGGACTATGGTATGGAAAATTTGATGGAGATGGATGAAGATTCTCTTTTCAATAATATTTCATCTGAAGATATGTTATCTGAAAGCACATTAAAATTACACTCTAAAAAAATATGGGATGAATTTTTTGAAGAGAAATCTTTAATTGGAAGAGCACAGTTAATTGCAAAGTTATTTAGACGAAAAGAAATGACCCCTGTTTTGGAGTTGTTAGGGGTTGATAATAGGAAAAAGTCATCAGATTTAAAACAAACAATTGTTGAAAACTTGCAAGAAGCATTAAAATGTATTGAAAAGAAGAGTCGGTCTAGTGATTTAAGTGCTGCACGTAGAGCGTTGATGACTGTAATTTCTAGTAAGAAATTATCCCATAGAAGACAAGTTCAAGCAATTTCTGAATTGCTAAATGTTTCTAGGAGAACTGTTCAAAGATATATTGAAAAGAGAGATGAAATAGATGGAAAATTTGAGAAAAATTGGGTAAATATTTGTAGGGTTCCTCGAAAAGATAGAATTTCAGAAGATGTAAAGAAACAAGTTGTTGAATATTGGACCACCCACTCTCGTGTTTCTTCCAATAGAAGGGATACTATACAAATAATAGGTGATGATGGTACAAAAATTTCTCATCCAAAACATTTTATAGATACAACACAAAGTGAACTTTTTGAAGCATTTAAACAAGAATTTTTAAATGTGAAGATTTGTCAAAGGATGTTTGAAACACTACGACCATCATTTGTACGTATAAATAAAGTACGTGAAACTTGTTGTTGTCGAAATCATGTTGAATTTGATCTACACCTACAATCATATAGAAAAGTTATGGCAACAATTGATCGAAATTTAGCCATCCCTGGAAGCACAACACAATTTGTGAAGTCTCTTCTATGTGAAAAATCAGAAAATTCGGATGAATTCAACGTTCAGTGTATAAAAAATGTATGTAATGATTGTGGAGATTTGAAGAATCTTTTACATGTTGACAATAATGAAATGCAAGTTACTTGGAAGAGATTTGAATATGAGACATACTTAACGAAGTCAGGAGTTGAGGCCAAAAAAATTGTTGTCAAAGAGAGTGGATTGCCTTACAATGAATTCATGAGTAAATTTCGCAATATCATATATCCACATATCCAACATTGTCATGGTGCAAGATGGCAATCTAAGCAATTTCGTTATTCAAAGAATTGTTTTCCACCAGGTTGTATTCTCTCTATTGTAGATTTCTCTGAGAACTATACATTTAGTCCTCAAACTGAGATTCAAAGTCAATATTATCATTCAGAGCAAGTTGCAATCTTCGTGCAAGTTTGCTACAGGCATGCAGAGTTAGCGGTCGATGGAATACAAAGTAGCAAAGATGATAGAATTATCATCAAAGAGGTTCACTTTTATATCAGTGATGATACGAATCATGATAGAAGCTATGTAGCTCATTGTTTCAAAATGTTTTTTGAAGACCTAAGACGACGTGGCATAAATCAAGAACAACATTGGATATGGTCTGATGGATGTGCTGGTAAGTACATTGGTTTTTAAATTATTTTTAATTAATTTATATTTACTTTTAAAACTTTGAGACTTAAATTGTTTTTTGAAGATAATTCAAGGTTTTCAAGTGTTTAATTATTTGTAACTTCACAGGACAATTTAAGTCTGCAAAAGCCTTTGTTTGGTTATGTAGTCAACATGCTAGACGCAACACCAAATTTTTGTGGAATTTTTATGAGAGTGGACATGGAAAAGGAGAGCACGATGGAGCAGGAGCATGTGTGAAGCGTGCACTTCGTCAACATGAACTTGCTGGTATGTCCAATTTAGCTGAACATACTTTTTAAAAGATTAGATATGTATATATATATATTTAATTTAACTAAATTAAATTTTCTTTTAAGTTCTTTGAAAGTAATAGGTGACAAATTGTTCCAACTTGTCTGTAACTTGTAGGTAATGCCATACGGAATGCAAACGAAATTGTTGAATGGTGCAAAAGTCATTTTTCTGCTCGCGACTCAACATACAACACACGGTATTTTTGGGAAGTTACAGGTATGTATGTCTAGTCAAAATTTGTTTTAAAAATTTGAATTTCAAAGTTCAAGTACATACATGATTTCAAATTGAATTTTCAAGTTTGAATTTAAACAGATATTGATCGATCAAATCCTTATAATTGTCAAGCAATTCATGGTATTAGAAATCTACATCAAATCATGACAACGGGGAGTAGTAGGCCTTATGCAATGAATGTGAGAGAAAAATCATGTTTTTGTATTGATTGCATTGAGGACAATGCAAATATTGATCAATGTGAGAATATTAGAGATGGGTATGTTTCACAATGGGAAATGAAACAATTAATATCAATGCCTCCTTTTGTTGAAGATGACAATGTTGATGTCTATGATCCACTATATTCAGCTGATTACGAACGTGTATCTGATTTAGTTGTTATAGGTATGTCCAAATTGATTAATTTAGTTAAAATCAAGATTTAAATATATATATATATATATTCTATGTTTAAGTAAGTTTCAAATATAAAATATAATTTTTTACAACTTTTAAATGTATAATTTACTTAAATATGTAAATATGTGGTGTGTGTACAGGAGATATTTTCGCTATAGTTGCAGATCCTGAAAATGCGGAAGGTGTAGATTACTATCTACTAAGATGTACACAACCAAAAAGCAAATTGTTCGAATCGATGACAGATGGTGATGGACAAGAGTATCCCATTGGATCAGTCGTTATTGAAGGCACATATTATCAGCAAATAAAGATAGATAAAAATGGTATTATATTTGTTGATTATAGGCCAGGACAAAAGGTTCTACATTACAGTCACTTAGTTTTGGCAACAAAAATAAATTTAGAAACTTTACCTAAAAGAGGACGTGCCAAACAAAAGTGGAGGTTGCCTATTGAAGATCATGAGAAGATTTTAGAGATAATTAAAGATAGAGAGGATCTAGATTTTATGTACCAGGAGCTTTAAGTTGTTTTTTGGATACATGTGTACACATTTATGACTCCAAATCTAGATAATTTATATATTTGTATTGATTGGACATGTGACATGATTTAGAATGGTTTTTTTTTAGAATGTGACATGTATATGTTAGATCATATATATGCTTGATCTACAAAACCCAGTGACTTTAAAAATGTTTTAATTTACATTTTGCCTAAATTCCTTTAAATCATCTAAATTTCCAATTGCATTTTTACATGTTGGACATGGTTCATTCTTTTAAACCTTCACTCTTGAGAATCTCTCTAGAAATTCCTTTATATCATCTCTCTAGATTCCTTGATTGTAAATTTTTATGTTTGACACATGGAATTGTTAAACTCACTTTCAAATCTTTGAATTTAAATATTTGTTCAACTCCACCTATATACATGTTCCAATTTTGCATTTAAATTTATTTATGTTCCATGGTATTCTTAAGTTCACATTCAAATCTTTCATTTCATTTGAACATTCAACTCCACAAACTTGTATAAAATTATCTAGTTGATTTGGTGTTTTCAAGTGGTGAAGAATCTAGACATAAATGTTGTCTCTAGTTTTCTTTATTTTTTATACATTACTAATGCACGACATTCAATAATTTTACATGATCATTTGGATTTTCATGTATCCATCTCAACCATACATCCAAATTTACTTAAGAATATTAGCTCCTATCTTTTAAGTATAGAACTAAATTATTTATCCATTTTGTTAATGTTAGATTGTATCCAGGTTCTCTTGGTTTGTCCTTTCTTGTTCACCTTAAGGTGCATTGGAATATATGAACATTGTAGTGAATCACAGTGATATCTTCCAAGTCATATCTAATTCCCAAATATAGAAATTCCATATCCTATTGGCATCAATTTAGCTTTGTTTACCATGTATAGCTTGAGACCATGAGCTACCTACATCTTCCAAGTCATATCTAATTCCCAAATGTAGAAATTCCATATCCTATTATCATCAACAACAAGTTCTAATTGTTTACCATATCCTATTATTATCTTCCAAGTCATATCTAATTCCCAAATATAGAAATTCCATATCCTATTGGCATCAATTTAGCTTTGTTTACCATGTATAGCTTGAGACCATGAGCTACCTACATCTTCCAAGTCATATCTAATTTTCCCAAATGTAGAAATTCCATATCCTATTATCATCAACAACAAGTTCTAATTGTTTACCATATCCTATTATTATCTTCCAAGTCATATCTAATTCCCAAATATAGCAATTCCATATCCTATTGGCATCAATTTAGCTTTGTTTACCATGTATAGCTTGAGACCATGAGCTACCTACATCTTCCAAGTCATATCTAATTCCCAAATGTAGAAATTCCATCTCCTATTATCATCAACAACAAGTTCTAATTGTTTACCATATCCTATTATTATCTTCCAAGTCATATCTAATTCCCAAATATAGCAATTCCATATCCTATTGTCATCAATTTAGCTTTGTTTACCATGTATAGCTTGAGACCATGAGATACCTACATCTTCCAAGTCATATCTAATTCCCAAATGTAGAAATTCCATATCCTATTATCATCAACAACAAGTTCTAATTGTTTACCATATCCTATTATTATCTTCCAAGTCATATCTAATTCCCAAATGTAGAAATTCCATATCCTATTATCATCAACAACAAGTTCTAATTGTTTTAGAGGTGGATCTAGAAGAAGTTTATCTCTCTAGGAGACATGCCACCATCTATAACACCAAAAATACTATTTGAAGCTTCATTATATTATAGCTTATTTATTTATTTTTAAAATATTTCAATCAATCACTAGAAAATTATAAATTTATTAATATGAGTAACCTTGTGTTGTCATTTATTGATTAAAAGATGAATCTTTGTTTTGTTCTAATATACATGAACTTTTCTTTCTTTGATAAAATAGATTTTATTTAGTAAATATTTTTATAAAATCCTTTTATCCCAACACAATACACTCATTTAAATATTTATTTTTAATTCAAAACTCATATATGAGAGATTATATATATTTCCTTCTCCAAGACCAAGATGCTAATACACTAGTAACATCTACAAAAATATAAGGTTTCTATATTAGAACCCAATTTGAATTATCAAGCTATTTATAGCTTTTTTTTGTGATTTCATAGTCCAACCTTAAAAAATAAGGATGTAATCTCTATTCCTCTCATCTTTAGTACTTTATTTATATATTAAAATATTTTTATGCCTATAAAACGTAACTTTTAGTATATTTCTCTAGGAATGAACATAACTTCATTAGTCTTGTAATTTGGTCCATCTTTCCAGTACAATCAAATATGAATTGATCAATTTTTAATTTATATATAGAATTGTCATCCAAGAGATCTACTTGATCAATTTTTAATTTATATAGAATTGTCATCAATTTTTAATTTAATAATAAATGTGCATGTCTTTCAAGATTTAAATATATATATCAATTTCTAATTACATATATATAAATGTTCCACATGGAATTCTTAAACTTTCAAAACTAGAAATTTGATTTCATTTACATTCAACTCCACTAATAGCTTGCATGCTTTATTTGAATTATATGGTTCATTCTTAAGTATAGCTCATCATCTAGTTCAAGAATTCTTTGCATGCACATTCAAATGAACATGTGTATTAGATTATATGGAATTAGAAATTAGGTTAATGTAGAGCGTGATATATGCACAATTTAAATGTATAAATAACTTTTATTGACTTTAAAAATGAACATTTAGAGCTTTAAAGAATTCAATCTAACTATCATCTATTTCCGATTGCATTTTTATGTTCTACTTTAAAACATGTATAGCATTAATCTCAAGCATATATGCATTCAATTTTTTCTATTTCTTGACCTATTTATTAAAGAAAAATTCATTTGAACTATTTATTTAAATTAATTACATGTACATGTCCATCTTTTTAAATTTACAAATAGCAACCATTAGATAGTGGAGTGGACAACATTTTGATTTCACAATGTATTTAGTTATCTATATATGTACAAGAAGTGCATTTGAACAAGTTACCATAATTTAAATTTAAATAAAGGTACTTATAGATGTAATGTAAGTGAGTTCATCAAACCATAATAATGCACGTATATAACAAACCTCTAAGATTCAAACCATAAAACATAATTGTATGAATGTGACATGTAAATTATAACAAGTATATATATGTGTACCATAAAACATAAGTATGTAACACGTCCAAATGTTCAATACATAAATCATAAAAAGTGTCCCCAACATATAATAAAATGATCTCAGACATGTAATACTATAAAACAAATCTCAAAGAGAGGGATGTCTGGTATGAATAGAATCATCAGATCTATGGCTCGATCTCTCCCTCGACCTCTCCCTCGATGCATGGCTCGATCTCTCCCTCGACCTCTCCCTCGATCCATGGACCGATCGCTCTGCTGATCCAAGATGTGTGGATCCATGTCCCGATCCAATATCTCCCGATCTGTGTCCTGAGCCTCGTCCCAACCCCTGCATGTGTTCAAGTACACATATATGTAAAATTATCTAAAAATTTTACAATGTACTTGAGTTCAATGTGTTCAAACTTAAAACATCAAGTAATTAGTTTTTTAAAATTAAATTTAAATGTACCTCATCTGCATACTGCATGGGATCGCCATCATGCTCCAAATTTCCAAAGTCTGGGAATTCACCATACTGCTTAAAATTTTCAAGTACACAATTTCAATCAGGAGTTAAACCCCTAGAAGTTTTTAAAATGCATTACATAAATTTTTAGAACACAATTTTAAAAATATATACATGTATTTAAATTATAAATTGAAAGTACCTGTTGTGCCTGCTTGAAAGCTCTACCAATGTCACTAAGATCACGAGAATGTAAAGACATCATAGGGGGCTCTGTAGCATGTACAGTATCAGTAGCAAAAAGAAGTCGACTATATGTCCCATGGACAGGATCAGGTGTCGCAGTAGCCTCAACGTGACCTGTAACATCCTGATGACCACCTGGGCAAGCTAAAGGATCAACAGAAACATGATGTGCACGGGATTCTGTAGGCTGATGTGGAATACCCTGAGCTGCATTTGCCACACTGTGGCTCATATCTGTATGAGGATATCGTTGTCTAATAAATTCTGGTACCCTGTCAAGAGCAATCCCATGGTCCTCACTGATAACCTGATATGCTGCTAGTAAATCCAAAATTGAGAGTCTACATGTATTACGCAGAGTCGTGTGGGTCATATGCTCGACATCTGCAAGAGTAGGTAGATCGGCACTAATAAATGGATCATACGATGCAGATGTAGCCTCAGTGGGAGGAAGGTTGATCCGTGGGCGTAATAAATATCTACCAACTCGATCAGATGAAATCTGATCAATCTGCGTCGTAATAGAGGCAATGTTTTCAAAAATCTGACTCTGAGTGGACCCTGTTGCTACCTCCCCTGCTGCTGCCAATTCCAAACGTTTTGGTAAAACCAAAAGGTTTGGGCCAACTAATGCCCTCTTGTCCACAGGCGGTGGCAAATTTGAAGGTCTAAACTATGGTTTGTCATAAAAACGGCCTTTACCTTGGCCAGCATGCTCAGGATAAGATGTGTAGTCCACCTCTATATGTAAATGAAATTCTGCATATAACTGTTTGACAAAATACAATGGCAGCTCATCATTGTGAGGCCATCTATGATGTGCTGCCAACCATCTAGGGTATATGAATGGCGCAACAAGAGGATCTTCACACCTCGTAACCATATATCCTCTAATTTTATTTTTTCCTCTATAAAATGGGAACATGGATAACACATTTTCACCTGAAACTAATTTGGCAACTTCTTTATGTTTCACTGTGCCAGTAACACTCCTAGCAAGAGAAAAATAAAACTGTTCAATGCTGATTTCATCATAAGGATTGTATGATCGAATTGTCTCAATCATCTTCATAATCTCTTGTCTAATAGTGACTAATCTATCTCGATTAGCCAAATTGGGGGAGTTGTGAATTGTTTGCTCTAAACATTTTAGAGCATTGTCCAATCTAACAATACTATCCTGAAATATATTTGATCTAGTTTGAGCTTCTCGCTCAGAACGAGGGGAATGATGAGATCCCTCATCGGCCATGATATATATAAATAGATAGAGATCTGCATATCATTAAAACAAAATTACATAATGAACTACACAAATTTAAATTGAAATTTTTTCAAAACTAAAAAAATATATATATTTAAATTAAAGGTAAAATTTTCAAGTTTCAAAACTAGAAAACAATTTTGAATTTAAATGTATCTAATGAGATCTAGTTCAAACTTTATATCTATTGAGCTATGTGAACCTATTAAATCATAGGCATGCATGTAATATTCAACCAAGAGTAAATATGTAAAAAAAATATTTATCCTTTCAACCACTCTATACTAAAATTTTGATCAAAATAAAAAAATACTCTTCATTACAATTGGCCATATATGATCTAGCCTTTCTTTGTAATCAATTATTTTTTAAATCAAACACTAGAAATTATAAAAAGGTTAACATTTCCTTAATTTTTCGATCTAACTTAAAACATATTAAAGTAATAAAGTTAAAATTTAATTTAATAGTGTATGTGTGTATGTATGTATATGTATGTGTGTATGTATGTATGTATATCTAACTTAATTTAATAGTGTATGTGTGTATGTATGTATATGTATGTGTGTATGTATGTATGTATGTATATACATATATATATGTATGTACATGTACATGATATATGTGTATGTGTGTATGTATGTACATGTATTATATATGTATGTGTATGTGTGCATGTACATGCATATATATGTGTATGTGTGTATGTACACATGTATATACTCAAGTACATACATACATACATACACACATACACATATATATGCATATACATACATACATACATACATACATACATATGTATATATATAATGCATGTACATGCATACACACATACACATATGTACATATATATAATACATGTACATACATACACACATACACATATATGTGCATGTACATATGTATATGCATATACATATATACATGCATACATACCTTACATGCATATGTATATATGCATGTATGTATGTATATGCATGTATATATGTATATGCATATACATCTCATACACTGCTATATGTACATACATGCTGCCATGCATATATATATATGTATGTATGTATATGCATGTATATATGTATATGCATATACATATGTACATGCACATGATATATGTGTATGTGTGTATGTATGTACACGTATTATATATGTATGTGTATGTGTGCATGTACATGCATATATATGTGTATGTGTGTATGTACACATGTATATACTCAAGTAAGTACATACATACATACACACATACACATATATATGCATATACATACATACATACATACACATATGTATATATATAATGCATGTACATGCATACACACATACACATATGTACATATATATACTACATGTACATACATACACACATACACATATATGTGCATGTACATATGTATATGCATATACATATATACATGCATATACATACATACATACATATATATATATATATATGCATATACATACATACATACATACACACATGTACACACATGCATACATACATGTACACACCTACACACATGCATACATACATGTACACACATACACACACATACACACATACACATATATACATGCATGTACATACATATGTATACATACACACATGTACACATGTATATATAATACATCTACATGCATACGCACATACACATATATGTACATGTATGTATATGTACATGCACATATATGTGTATGTGTGTATGCATGTAGATCTGTATTAGATATAGATATGTATACATACACACATGTACACATATGTATATATAATACATCTACATGCATACGCACATACACATATATGTGCATGTACATAACTTATCAAAGGCGCTTTATTTGGGAGATAAGTTTAGCATTTTATTTAAGAGATTAGTTCATATATGGAATGTAGATTTAAAATTCATTTACAAGTATAGGAGGTATTTGAAAGCAACATATCTAAGGTGTACAACCCATGGACCAAAGGAAGTCAATTGAATCGAAGTGGTTTGAGACTGAAATGCTTTAAGAAACACTGAACCTTATCCATGGAACAAAAGTCCTTCTAAATTGTTCTCCCTTATTTAAGTGTTCCTCTCAATTTTGAAGGATTTGAGTGATCAAAAGAACTCACTAATATTTCCCTTCTTCTTAAAAATGTTAGACAATCTCCACAACTCATTTCTGAGATCAAGACAGAAGAATCTTAATATGAATTCGAATATTCCCATGTACCTCAAGGGGTAAAAGAATGTTCCTTCTCAAGATAGTTTTTCTTCAATATATAACTTTTTATCAAAATCTAATAAACATGCTATGGGAATGGCTGTCTCTCTGTAAGATAGTTTTAAAATTGTAACATAGTTTTCTGGATTTAACTTTGAAAGATGTCAAATCCATACTTTGTAACCACATTGGTCAAAACTCAAATCCAACAAATAGTTGGCATTAGCTTTTCACATTCATTGTAGTATTAGAAATATAGCTTCTGAAATTAAACTGAGAAATATAGCTTCTGAAATTAAACTGTGTATGTTTTTTGTATCGATATTTCAAATTAGATTGCAGAAATAGACTTAGAAAGAGGGGCAGGGGGAGAAATAGAGTTAATTCTAGAAGCTATATTTCCAAACCCACTCATTTTTGAGAAAATTATATTTAGAACACAGATCAGTGTTAACACTGTTAACAGACACTGATTAACAGATCTTTTACAGGTGATTAAGATTTTGACAATGATTAAGATTAAGACTTAGAAAGATTAATGCATAATAAAGTTAAATCCTGATATTCTTGGAACTTCAAAAATCTTTTTTCAGGTGGATGATACTGCTTCAGAAATTCATTGTAAGACAGGCTTCAGCTAAAATTGATTTTCATGTAGACCCATCTAGTTTGTGGAAAGCCATAATCCATTGTGTGTGTCGTTTTTGACTGTGTATTCGCTAAAGCTATGTGGAAGAAAATTTTGTTGGCTTGGTCACTCTTTGCTCATTAAGAAATATTGTAGCTTGATGTACTCTTTTAAGTTATTTGCTATTCTCCAAATGGGAAACACTCTTCTTTTATAAGATTTCTCTACCAAGTACTCGGGTTCTTGTAGAAAGCAAGAAATGCACATGTTTTCAAATAGGACTTTATAACTTCTACTTACTTCAGCTGTGAAGTCATGATCACCTCTCTTGTTTTGCAAGTTGAACTATTCTTCAAGGTTCCAAAGTTTGATTTCAAAAGATTTCTCAATGGTGAGTCTATTCAATATAAGACTAGCTCAGTGGTCAGTTGCGGCATATTTTCAAAAATATAATGATTTCCTGACAGGAAAGTGAGCTTAACACATTCTCCTAAAGTTGTAGTTGACAAAGATGGTTGGGAAAACTGAAAGACCAACAACGGTTGTCACATAGTGGAGAAGAAAGATGATTCAAAGATGGATTTTCTTTCTCAAAATGGCAATGATGTTCCTTAGAACTCTCTTCCTAGAGATCAAGTTGCTAATTCAAACCAAGCGTACAATGCTTTTATTGAGACTGTTGGGATTCAGAGAGAGGAAACAGAAACATGGAAATGTAATAATTCATAATATCTTCTCTGATGAAAGTATGGATGATTGCTTGTATACTAAGTTACCTGTTCACCCCCTGCATTGCCCAGATCCAGGTCCAGCTCGTACCTGCCCCAGATTCTGGGCCAATTTGAGCAGGGATTCTGATTAAGATTAATGCTTTTTTTCGAAGATCAGGATTTAACTTTATTATGCATATGTGATCACATTATCAACATCACCTCTACATGCATATGAAACCCACAAGGCATAAATACAGATCTCTATGCATAGGATTTGTCTAACCAAAAAGCAAATAATCGTGTAGGTCTATATATTTGTCTATGGGAGTTTCATCTAGACATGGAAGTGAGTTTGGTAGTTGGGCATGTGCGGAGAGGATGAATAAATACCCATGAATGGTTGAATGTGACAAATGTAGCAAAGTTCTAGAATGAGCTCAAAAGTAAAAAAAATGGTATGTCCATAAACTGTAGTTCTTACATAGATCAAATCAAATGGCATTTTCTTATATGCAAATGTACCTTATTTCATTGTGAATGTTATGTTGATTCTATCTTCATGGTTCACTATCACTTGATTATATTGAGAATGGAAGCTGTATTGACTGATTCCTTTGTGTGCAGGATAGGACATTGCAAACATGCTCATGCTTTAAGGGCCAGATGTTGAAGGATAAAAATAAATGCTGGCCCACATCATTTAGATGTGGGATAATACAGATTTCAGGCTCTAACCATTATCTACATGCTTAATGAGATCATAAAATGGAATTTTGAGTGGTAGAAGAAACATGGATGAGTTCATGTGTTGTTTCTACAAAAGACACAGTCTAAAGCTTTGAATCTCATAGTTCTTCATTCCAGATCAGCATATCATAAGAGATACCAGGATGTTTCAATCTAAATTATAGTCATAGTACACAGTAAAATAAATGCAGATAAAAGTTCCAAATGAAAATATGAATTAGTAATCCTGGAGTTTGAACCAAAACAAACATGGTACTTGTACAATATAGCTTTTGAAGAAGCAATCAATTCAAAACACGAGGCTAGGGAAATAGACATAGAAGAGACAAAGAAACCATTAGTAATGCAGGAGTAAGTGAGTCTAAAAGGAATGCACTGTGAATCTAAACCATGCCCAACCATCTTTCTTTGCATAACGTCTCTTCCATTTGTTTTCCAATACCTCCTAAATAAAATGCTAAACTTATCTCAAAAGCATGCCCAATCACAAATTAAAGCTTGTAAAGAAGGGTATGTTAAGTTTCACTGCCTACAGAAAGAAATTTCATTGAGCATCATGGCCATAGCTGTCTCAACCATCACGGCCATGACCTGATTTTTCAATTTCAATCAAACCCTAACGATACGATACGAGAAATCAAACATTCATCTCAATGATTTTTCAATTTCAATCAAACCCTCTTGATCTGTCCCAAATTTCTGACAATAGACAAAAACGATACGACGAAATCAAACATTCATCTCAATGCCATGAATGGAACCTGTTAATATGTCGTCCCTGTTGCTGCGATCGGCCGACAAGCTCTCGCCCCAACCACTTTCGCCCGAGCGTAGCAATAGTGGGCCTGGTTTTTTGAGATTTTATTGGCTATTTTCGGTCGATAGGGTTTCGATCGATAAAATTTCGGCCGAAACACACTCGACCGATACGGTCTCTCAGGTCTGCGACGAATGTTTTGATAATGTTTCGGCCGAAAGTGACTCGACCCGATAACTTGAAGCCACGTAGGCGCCATGTGGCTGACCCGTCGATTCGGCCGAAACCTTATCGGCCGAAAAGGTCGGCCGAACTTAAGTCGCTCGAAATGATTTAGTTGGCCAAAACTGTGACACAAGTTTGTGCTTTCCCAATGGAACAAACACCCTTCAATATTAGTTTTAAAATTTAGAATCTTATGGATATTTTTAGTATAAAGTTAGAGAAAGAAAGAGCCTTAAGCATTAAACTAAATATTATACAAACAAATGAGGTACCTTTGAATATTATAATAATAACAAATAACTAAAATAAACCAAGTATATAGTAGATGAATTAAAAAAAAAATCCAAAATAATAGAGATGAAGCAATGTATGACAACCTCACCTTCCATTTATAGCCATATAAAGGACAAAAGTGAAGAAATTACTTTTAAAAAATAAATTACAAATATTATTGTAGTCCCACAGTGGGGCACCCTATCTTGTGAGGTCCACATGAAGTGCAATGTGAGAGAAAGACCCAAGTTTTTGGTTACCTATGAAGTAATAGATATAGGCTTGCAAAGTGGTGCAACCTAACTTCCAAGGTCCAAGTTGATCTGTGATTCCTTACTATGAATCATAACAATTGTTAGATTCACGGTGTAGATTTAATTTAGGATCGAAACTGACGATGCTTGTGAATTGAGCAAATAACAACATAAAACAGAGGAAAGTAAAGAAATTGATAGAAAACATGCATCAAGAAAAGAGAGACAAAGATTTGATTATGGAGTTCACCAGTTTCTGGCTACGTCTCCGGATCCGCAAATTAGCGTGATCAATTCCATTACTATGATGCAAATTCCTTTTACACCACGATGGTCTTTCACTAAGTTACAATCTGCTTCCCACTGAAACACTATCTTGACAAGAACTTTCTAGCATCCACAGTGCCTAGTCCTTATGTCACCTTTACAATGCCTCCAAACAATGAAACTACAACTCACACTCTCAACAAGAGTACATAGGCATCAAGCCTTTACAAAAGACTCAAAAAGACTCACTAAGTTATTATCTCCTCCCTAGAGACCACTTAGCCCATTACAAGAAAATTCTCACTTTCCCAAAACCCTTTACTAAGAGAAAATAAACTCTCCAAGAGCTAAAAAATGGGAACAAATTTTATAAGAATTTCCCCAATTCTCCCAAAAGAAAATTCTCACAAGACTCCTAAGTCTCCTTAGTCCCGGAATTCTAAATCCCCTGAATGAAAACACTCTCACTTTTCTCCTCCTTTTATACATAAAATTAAGCCAAATAAGGCTTAACAAAATCATAAATGCATAACCACTGTCTAACAATTCGTAGCAACTTCTTTTATCTTTTGGAACCACTTTTGTTTTAGTGGTTAGAGGGTTATAACAAGAATGGCCTATTTTTTTAGGCTTTGGGCCTAACAATGCAACAAAATCAAATAAAGGCCATACATATTTAATTGTCGTTCGGCAGTGCAACGGCCACAAAGTTTTTGGCCAACCCAGCGGTCACGGGTTCCAAACCCGTCGGCCGTTTTCAAACAAAATACCAGAATTTCAAACAATAAAAGAAACCCGTCGCTAAATATAGAAAAGGCAGTTTGCGCGGGCGTAGCGGTTGGAACGGCCAGTTCGGAATCCCCAAGTCATGGGTTCAAAACTCCGAACACACTTTTTTTTAACAAACAACAATTCAACAAACTATTCAACCAACTCACTGAGGCCGAAGGAGGGAGATGTAAAACAAAGCCACGTGTCACAGTACAATTCACCGACGATGCTGACTGGAATCCGACTGTGCAACGACGTGTCGCTGACTGTGCTGCTGACTCATCATGCCACGTGTCCAAACCCGATTCGCCAGACCCGCTGACTCGGATGCCACCTAAGCTGCCATGTCATCATGTACGGACTGTACGGACTTTTGACACGTGTCAACATTTGGTTGGTCCACATCAAATTTTGTACCACGTGCTGACGTCCGCTATATGGATGATGACGTCATCATTGTACCTTCAAGTCCACAAGTCAACTAAGAGCTTTGATTATCCTCAGATCTTGTGCATAACAGCTCGCTTTTGACAAAACTAACACCATCTAATCGCCTCGAGCGAGCACTTCAATTTGACAATTCAATTTTGACAAATTCCAAAATGATCAATTTTTTCTCGGCTTCGCTAGCCTCAACTTTGACTCAGCATAAATTCCACCTATGATCTCCTTGACGCTGATTCAAGGCTGGATCCTTTTCGCGAAGCTCTTCGATCCGGGAGATCGCTTCAGCCGATTCTCGAGACTATCAATTTTCCAAATAACCATCTCGAAGATCCTCAAATTTTTGTTGAACTTTTGACCGAGCATATCTTGAGCAAACAAACTCCTTTTGACATGCTTCAAGCTGTGTCAGGATCGTATCGCTGTGCTCTATGCATTGATGCCAATTCTGGAAGATTCTGAAGCTACTAGATTTTTGAGGCCTTCGAGATCCACCCAGATCATCCAATTTAGGCTGCTCTCCCTTTGAATCTACATTTGATGTAGCCTCCTCCTATCTTCCCTCCTCTTGTTGGTCCTCCTCCTGTCAGTCCTCCTCCTCTCCATCCTCTAAAATAGGAAAAAGTAATCCGCTCCTCCTCCTTCACAACCTCCATCGTTGTCTCCTCCCACCATCCCCTCCTTTACTATCCCTACCACCATCTCCACAATCTCCTCCATCTCCTCCATCATCACCTCAACCACCACCTCCTCTCCCTCCACCTCTCCTACCTCGAGGACCCTATCTGTGTTGAACCACTAGAGCTAGCTAATCAGGGTCTATTAATGGAACGGTCCTATGCACACACCACCATGCATAAAACTCAAGTGTGGTACCTAAATTTGCTAGTCCCCCTCTCCATGCCCACTATTGTGCCTGTAATCCATCTATCTATTGCTCTAATGTAGCCACTGCAATCACTAGGCCCCATAGTGTCACCTCTTTGGATGATCACACAAACACTACTAGACCCCATAGCTCTCCCTGTAGCTCTCCAAACTATCTTAGGACCTGAACTGGAAAATACATATCAATAATGTGTTGTGATTGCATAATAAACCCAATAATATATCTCTCCTATTGGCACCAAGGTAGATGTTGATCCTCATCTACCCAGTTAGAACAATCCATCCAAGGCCTCCATATGAAGCTAACCAAGGTATCTAATCCATGTTTCCAATAACCAATATCTTTGACACGTGTTTACATGAATGCACCTATGTAAATGTATACATACTGTACAGTGGCCCCAAACTAACAACCAACTAGTGGAGGGAACACTACAATGTACTCTCAAGCCTAGACCATCAAAAGAGTAACACCGTAGCTCATAGACTGTCCTCAATGATACACTATGTTATGCAACTAAAGGTAAACCATTGCTAGGAAACATGGATCCCATGCATATAACATGTCATTGGCCATCATCCTAACTAGCATCTCTCCCCATCCAACTAGAAATCCATGTTCTCTGTGGTCTAGAATCACTACCCAGGCTATCAAAGTACATAGTATGCAGTCAAACTACTCATATCATGCCACCAATGTAGATCCCATCTGATCTCATATCAGTCACTCCCCAGTTGTGCCACATCATCATATATGTAGTAGGTGGTCAAGGTTTGATATCCCAGACCTAGATTGTATCTGACCTACATAGCTCAGATCAGCAATCGTAAAATCCTATAGACATCCTCCAATGTGATAGTTGCCTCTCCCATAGGTACATGCAATGAGCATGTCTCTAAATGCCATCTCTCGACAAGTGTAGTCAACATCCCCCTATTTTCCATAATGACAGGCATGAATGTAACATGATATAGGCCAAGGTGCCATAACTTGTGTTTTTCAGCACTAGTCAACTAGTCTCACAACCAACAAGTCTTTGGTGGTTGTGACTGTCATGTGTAAATCAGATCTAGATGAAACTATGGCCAACATGACATAAATTGTGTTAGTTAAATAGTGTATCTCAACCTATTTTGCACGTCATAAGAACAAATCAATCCTAATCTAAGGAAACTTTGTTACCTATCAATTACATTGCAAAATTTTCAATTGTGTTGTAGAATCTTCAATTGTGTCACACAATGGAAAATGTGTCACATGCTTTCATAGATGCATGATAGGAGCCCAATTGCATTGAACCCCTAAATCAATTGCGTCCTATACCTACACTTACATCATTCCTAACTTAGCTCTCTCTAAGCCCTAATGGTTTCGTATAACCATAGTTAGTTGCATTGCACATACGTAGATGCGGTTCAACAACTCGTGGATGCATCGAACCCTAATAGTTGCATCACAAAAAAATTAAAATCCTACCATACCCTAGGCATGTTCTAATCAATTGCTTCAAATCATAGAAAATTGCATCAAATGTGATAGCATTTGCAACTATCCCCAAACAACACAACTGACTACTACATTTTTAATCTACCTAAACATATGTGAAATCAAAAAATGATAAAGTGGGTTTTGGATCTTCTACGTCCTCTAGCTACCTAAATTTCTGCACTTAGTATGCTCTATACTCGCTGTGGGGAACACACTTCATCTTCACTTAGAGCTCCAAATGTGCAAAATGAGCCTTTGACTTGCCAATTTCCTATTTATACCCCCTCCAAATTAGGGTTTGACCTAGGGTTTATAACTAGATGCACTTTTTGGCATGTTTGAACACATTTTGGCTACTCTAAACTTGTGAAAATTCAAAACTAACTTTGCCACAATTTTTTTGGCCATCAAATTGACTTTTCAGGACATTTCCAAATTTTTTTAGTGCCTTGCCAAAATTCTCAAATTCTCTTGATATTCTAAATTGAATTTTCTTTGTCACAATGTGATAAACTGCATCATGACAAAGAGGGGAAAAATGTAGACACATAAAAATAACTAGGCCTATAAGCTTTATTTTTCCATATTTCTTCTCAACATAATTAAAATATTTAACTATATCCTTGTGGCCCAAATTCAACTATTAATTAAATAATTCTTACTATTTAACTAATTTATATCTTTTATTCCTAATGATTATTTATTTATTTATTTATTTAAATACATCACTAATTTCTTATGTCTCTCTTTAATTAACTAAATTCCTAAATTTATTTAATTATTTACTTCATCCTTTCCTCTACAATTGAATAAATTTTTATTTAATTGTCCATTTGTCTTTTCCTCCAAATTTAAATAAAATCATTTATATAAATTCCCATTGCCATTTTCCCACCAAGTAAATAATTAAAAATCATTATTTACTATCCTAGCCCCACCTCTTTGAATTAAATTAATTTTAAATTATTATTTGATTCTCCAACAAGTTTTTTAGTGCCCATTATCTTCTTGTCACATGCATTCTTATCCATTGATTTAATTTTTCTAAAGTTAAATCATAGCCCTCCATTTCAAATTTTACCCTAAGTATGCCCTAACCCTAATTGCTAGTTGTCATATTCAATCTCATCCCTCTGTATTAGGGCATTTGTCAACTAAAAATATTGGCCATTCATCTAAAGTTGACCTTTCTATAAAAAGGAAATGCCAATCTCACTTTGTCACTTAATGCTTCATACTTGCAACTTTTGAGTCAAATCCTTCAATATTTTGCTAAGTCTTTGTCATAGGCAGTAGTTTCTCAAGAAAAATCTAAGGGAAAATACTATTGACAACAAAATGGAGATGGGAAATGAAGGTGAATCATGGAGTGCATGAAATTTTTTAGTGAGATTGTTCATTGGTCTATGCTTTTATGTTCCATTGTGCTTCATTATTAACTAGGGGTTAGTTTATTTATGCTCTTTGATGCTAACCTAGATTTTTCCATAGTTACACATTTTTTTAACAAGGTTTATTAGCCTAGATTTGATAGAGATTGGAGTTGAATGTTTTTTTTGAAGAGTTGCATGAAAGAGTATTGCTTTGAAAGACACTAAATCTGAAAAACTAAATAAAATAAATGTTATAAATTAAAAATAAAATAAAAAATACTATAATAAAAATACTAAAATAAATTAAATATACAATAAAAATCTAATTAATAATGGCATGTGAAAGAGTCATTAAAACCTTTAGAATACTCCATGTGCCTTAATTTTTTTTTTGTAAAGGCTTAAATGGTCCATCAACTACCTCCATAAGGAAAACATTTATTAATACTAGTTTCAAAATTTAATTAAGATATATTTTAAATATTTATTCTGTTATATATTGTTATTTCTCTTTTCAGATATTGATGAGGTACTGAGTCAGATTTCAGATGTTAATGTCAAACATATTTTTGCATTTAAAAGCTTTACACATTTCACATATTCATGCTTATATATGATAGAGTGTTACTAATTTCATATATTAAAGATAATATTTATAATTTGTCTGAAAACACTTTTATAAATACCCAAATATGGTTTTTAGGACATTAAACAATATCAAAATCTGTTGTGAGCTTGTTTTATAATTATAGTCAAATAAATCTACTGCAATAGATGGGAACCATTAAATAGTAATGCCAATTATTCAGATCTGAGTAATAAAATTTCTACAGTATCTTCTGGTAGACGAGAAGATCTAATTTTCCTATACCTCCCAAGGCTGAGACTTCAATTTATTTTCATATTTAGGAACCATCAAGGTTCAAGACCCTGTAAACTTACACATCAAAAAAGGTTTCTTTAACATCTCTCACATCATCAGGCCTACGCGATGCTCTTGTATTCTGATTTTGTTTTCATTAATATGTAGTACAAATAAAATAATGATAACAGTGAAGGAAACAGAAGATATAATCTCAGTATTATATTTACAATTGGCATATACCGAACTTATTGACAGTCACTAAACTGCGGATTCTAATGTTAAATTCGTATTTGTTTACAGAATATTACGGGAAGAGCTTGATGGATCTCACAAACACGCCCTCCAATTCGTTTGGCCACAGAAATTCAGTCTACCGTGGAGTTACCAAGTGTGTTCATATATATATTTTCTTTCTTTTACTAGCCGATAGGCTATTCTACGTGGGCGAACCCCACCGTCATTTTTCCCAGTCTCACGCCGGCGGGAACCCCACGAATTGCGGTTTGCTTAACTGTAGGTCCCCGTCTTCCGTGATGTGGACGGCGTAGGGCTTGTCATGCTGGACATGGCCAGCAAGCGGCCGTTGAAGTAGACGAGAACAGCGTTGGCGACTCCCATGCCCTTGGCAGGGTCTACCAGGCCGCAGAGGGCGCGGGCGTAGTAGAGCATCAGCCGGGCGAGGCCGCCGTGCCTGTGGAGCTCACCCACTGGCTTGGGATAAAAGCTGCGCCCGATCCGCCGCTCTGTTTCTGTGAACCGGCACGCGTAGCTGGCCTTCCCGCCCTGCAGTGTAACCGCATGTATCATGCCACCGCCGTCGAAGAGGTGGTGTCCACCGGACGGCTGGAAGTACGGGTTGGCGCCGTTTCTCAAATAGGTCCCCTGGACTCTCAGCTCAAACGAGTCCAGGATACAGCTGGATTGAGATAAAGAACAGGGTTCATGCTTTTGTTGTAGGAGTCAAATCGTACCCACAAACAGATAAAATATATGCTCAGCTGAAGAGCTTGGTTGGGCAGATGAAAGCAGCAGGGTATGTTCCAGACACAAGCTTTGTTCTACATGATGTGGAAGAAGAAGTCAAAGAAGATATTCGTTTTAGCCACAGTGAGAAATTGGCAATTTCTTTCGGGCTTATTAACACAAACCCTGGTACACCTCTATGGATAACAAAAAACTGTACTGTGTGTAGTGATTGTCACACTGCCTTAAAGTTCATCTCCAAAATTGAGGACCGAGAAATTATCTTGAAGGATTCAAATAGATTCCATCAATTCAAGGATGGATTGTGTTCTTGTGGAAATTTCTGGTAATGTTAAATATGAAGACCAGCATGGGCTTTGTGTAATAACAAACGCATGCATACAATTGGGTTTTCCTAGCCAGATTCTAGGGGGCTAATTTTGTTTCAAACAAGAATTAATGTCAAGATATCGCAGTCATTATCAATCATATATATAAGCTGAAGCAAACCTCACAAGAAAGATAAAATTAAATAAAATGAAATTATAAATTTGACGATTTCTATAATTGGTGGAGGTTTCCCTTGAAAGATATTTTGCGACTATCTTCGCTAATAGGCCTATTATTTTTTATATTATATATTTTAATTATCTTAGGTATAGAAACACCACCTCCAACTATTTGATCTCTAGAATTGATGTTTCCCTTGGTCACTGATAAAATTTCAAATTTTAGTTTGATTAGGATTATATATTATAAACTGTTGAATCATTATTGAAATTGGTACCCATGACAACCAATACATTGATCACAATTATTCTAGAAGATGTTCTTGTACTGATTATGATTTCTTTTATGCAGACCTGTTGAATCATTGGAGATCAATCTCATGCTCTGTATCCTTTCAACTGTATTTCTATCTTCAATATCTCAAATTATTGCTTTTTGAGTTTTGGAGATTAGTGGTCGTGCTCACGAATCTTCTATAGAAGAGGTAACATATTACAGTCTTCTTCGTTGGCAAATAGTTTATTATTGAGGTCTCTGTAGTATTTTTACATTGTCTTTCAATACATTGATTCTCATATGTTATCATATCTTTATTCTCATATTTGCCTATCATGTCTTTGTTAAGGTTTTTCTATTTAATTGTTTTAAGAGTTGTCCGTACTGGAGATGATTGAATCATCACTGCACTCATTATTTGGGTCCTTTTTCAGCGTCTTCCTCAGAAAAGTTTATCACTTGTAGACATGTTCTTTGAAATTAGTACTTTTCATTAATTATGATGCTCTGATAACTCAAAATAAAAGTTAATAGTAATCAAAAGTTATGCCAACAGTGCTTAGAGGTGGAATCACGATCACTATAACCATCCAAGGAAACCTTGGGCTCAACATCAGGAACAGGATCCCAACCCATCACCAAGAAGTGACAACTCTTCACCCCTTAGAACCTCCTCAACAAAAGTGTTGGCTCTTGCAGACACCTTGAAACAAACATCTTCATAAAAGCAGTCATATTGCTGAAATCGTGTTTACTCTAGATGATTTTGTCTTCCTTGCGGCTTGCATTCATCGTTTGGCTTTTTATCACCTCCTTCCTCAGAAACGTGTATCTGCTGGGTTACTAGCCTTAGTCTTCAAACTTTTTATGGCATTACATGGTATTGTGTCCTCTTTACTCTGTCTATTAACCATCTGATTTGAAAATTTTATCATTCATATGTGCCACTCATAACACTACGAGGTGGATGTAACAGGAGATGAAACGCTCACAGGTTATTGAAACTTGGAAGAGGCTTTATTAATAATTTGCATGTATTAAAATGCCAACCAAAATACAATATAGAGAAGGAAGCAATGAGTTTGTTCCCAATATACTCTAAAATGTACAGTAAGTACTGCATTTCAAATTTTAAGCCGAAAGATGAATAATGACTCCTACAATGTAAGATTACATAACCATGTTAAGATTATGTATTGAATATGTCCAAAAATGTCTGAAATTTTTTCCACAGCCATAGAAATTGTACATCTTGACTATCAGCAACCAAGTTCAAATATCCTTGAGTAGATTTAAGTAGTTTCAATTGGTACAAACTTTCAGATCATTATAAAAGAAGAAGGAAATATTAAAGCTGAAAATGGAAATATCTTTGAATAAATGATCTAATCTCCCATAAATGCATTTTTAACAAATAATTGTATTGTTGAGTCACCTTATCAATTTATGCTATTTTTTTTGTAAAGAAGTGGAGAGGGAAGGATAGAGAAATAGAGAGGGAAGGATAAAGAGAGAGGGAAAAGAAGTAGAGAGAGAAGGATAGAGAAAGAGAGAGAGGAGGGAAAAGAAGTAGAGAGGGAAGGATAGAGAAAGAGAGAGAGAGAGGAGGGTAAACGGACGGAGGGAGGTAGAGAGGGATAAGTGAGATAGAGATAGGGAGGAAGAGAGAGGAGGGATAGAAAAAAGTAGAGAAGGAAATAGAGAGTCAAGAGAGTTAGAAAGAGAGGAGGAGGGAGCGAGAGGTAGAGAGGGATAGGGGAGATAAATAGAATTAGAGGGGGAAGGAGAGAGAGGTAGAGAGGAAGAAGTGAGAGGGAGAGAAGTAGAGAGGGAAGGGGAGAGAGAGAGAGAGAAATAGGTGGGGTGGAGGGAGGGATAGGTATACAGGGTTATGTGATATAGAGAGAAATAGAGAGAGAAGGAGAGAGCAAGAGGGAGAGAGAAGGGGGGGAGGGAAGGAAGGAGAGGTAGAGAGGGATAGGTGAGATAGATCACTACTTTCTTCACGCCGTCCACTGCTTTTCACAACCATAAATAATGTGGGCTCAGCCTATCAGCGGAAGTATTGCACCTCATTGGGGTGCAAGTGCTAGTATATATATATATATATACACCAAATAAAGGGCTAGTTAAAGTAAAATTATGTGGGACTCGATGCAGGCATAGATGGATAGGGAGATATGATGTCCATCTTTGGGACAAAAGCAAAGAAACTGGGAACCGCAGGGATACGCAAGGTTGGTTTTATATATTGTAATTAG
>VDFB02009079.1:41102-80108 GCA_007258455.2 Sequoia sempervirens | reverse complement strand
ATATGATCAAAGAATGGAGGGTAATCAAAGTGAGCCTATTGATCATGTAATCCCTCAAGAAAATTATGAGTTCTCAACTCGTGAAGAAATAGAAACACAGTTCGAGTTTCATAAACAAGAAGTAGAAAGAGAAAAAGATGAACATGAAAAGATCCAAATGATAAAAGCAATCCAAGACTTCAAATTGCAGAAAACCCAAATTGATGCTCAGACAGTTGGTTTTTCAAAGTATATACCACCTCATAGGCAGGGAAATAATAATGCAGGGCCTTCATACCCATCAAAGGCTCCTCAAAATCATATGGGAAATCAATACAAGCAATCAAACCATCCACCGTATATTGCATCACAACATACAAATGTACAACCACCTCATGGTCAACAATATGTGCCATATCTTCATACACAATATAATAATCCAGTGTACCAGTATCATCACTTGCATAATCCTCCCCCTCAGCAATACACAACAATTATCAAAAAAATTGATTTGACACAGTTTCAATTATACCCTTACCCTATGGATAGCAGTTGGAGAAGTCTTGTTCCTAAGTTTATAGGGAGCAGTGCAATTACTGTTGAAGATCATTTGAGGAATTTTAATGCTTTTGTCCAAGACTTGGATATATCATATGAAGATTTACATATGAGGTTGTTCATGATGTCACTCACCGAAGAAGCTAGGGATTGGTTCAATAGCCTGCCAACAGCCTCTATTAATTCTATCCAATAATTTTAGGATCAATTTCTTGAACAGTATGGAAATTCATGTGCACCAAATGTTGCTTTACATGAACTAGTACGGATTCAAAAAAATCAGAATGAGTCAATTTATTATTTTAACTGAAGATTCAGCAAATTGTAGAATAAGATACCACCTGGGTCAAAGTTTCCAGACTCTGCAGCATTGAGTATTTATTTGAATGCATTCGATCCAAAAATAGGGTATGAACTAAGAAACAGGTTTCCAAGAGATTTGGCTGAAGCTCAGAAGATAGCACTAACCATTGAAAACAACAAGAAAGTTGTTGGGATGATCAATAAGAGAGACAATCCTAGGGTTCCTTAGCATGCCAATAATTATCAGTACAAACAGGATAACATGTACAGAAATGAGAGGCCTCGGTTACATGACATGCCTTACAATACAAATTGGAAGGATGGAAAACCTATAATGGATAGACCCAGGAACAAAGAAACACCTGATCCATTAAGGAAGAAGGGGGCGTATATGGTTATAATAATCTTTGGTGTGAAGGTTGTGATGGGCCACATTCCCTAGACCACTGTGTTGTAGCCCAAGAAATGCAAGAAGAAGGGATGCTAGCAGGTGGCAGTGGAGAAGATCACTTAGTATTTTTGACTTTAAATACTTTTTATCTTGTTGAGGAGGAGTATTCATCTTTAGAAGATGAAGGTTGTGAGTATGATGTTTCAAATCAAAGGTGCAATGTCCTCATGGTTGAACAACAGGTTTTTTTCTGATTTTGAAGAAGATTATGCAAAACAATACTCTGTTGAGGTGCCTACTCAATGCGATATAAGGAGACCCACTAATGAAGAAATAAAGAGGTTAACCATTGCTGCGGTTGAACAAGAAAAGAGCAAGTATTGGTTAAGAAATAGGACAGTGAATGAAAAGGAAGGTGCTCCCAGGGGAATATTTATGAAAGATAGAGAAGTAACACCAAGAGTTTTGAGGAGAACAGAAAATAAGCAACATGATAAGAACGAACAAAAGCTTGTTCAAAAGGAGGATAAAAAGTTCTACAAAGAAAAGCTGAAACCTGTCCAAAAGGAAGAAAACAAAGAAGAAGCATCAGAGCAAAAGAAAACAATTAAGGCGGAGGGTTCTTCTTTTGACTTCTCTCAAGCTTTATCTCAGGTAAAAATGTCTATCCCACTACTCGAGATGATGAGAATTAAAGAGTATAGGGATAGTGCAATTCAATTGATATCAAATGGAAATGAGAAAAGTACAAGTTTTGAAAATCAAATGGCCACTAAAACGGTTAACAAGCAAGAGAAGATGATTGTCCCAGAAGTGTGTCTAAATGATGTATTGGTAAATTCCCCACAAGTTGAACCTTTTTTCACCACGTTGCTTATAAACAACAAATTGTTGAGGAATTGCATGATAGACTCTGGCGCTGCTATCAATATCATGCCAGTGGGAGTTATGAAACAGCTAGGCATGTGGGTAGATACTAATGAAGGGAACTGTTATGCAATGGATAGCCGGCCTGTTCCAGTAGTAGGTGTTATGAAAGATTTTGAAGTCAAACTAGCTACTTATCCTCAGATGGCCTACAATATAGATATAACTGTAATTGATACCCCTCCTCAGTTTGGGATGCTTTTATCAAGACAATGGACAGCAGCGGTTGGGGGAAATGTCCAATTTGATTTGTCTTATGCAACAATTCCAGTGAATGGCCAGGAAGTTAAACTGTACAAGGAGCCAAGGATGAACCCAATTGTAGATTGTGTACCTCAAGATCAAGTCAATTGCTTTTGTGATATGGATCTTGGAGATTTTAAAATAGAACCAGCTCAGCCAAAATTAATCAATGTTGATCCAATTGATAAGCATGTTGCAAAAAACTGTGATGGCGTGTGGAAAATGTACTTTGATGGAGCGTGCACCCAAGAAGGTAATGGAGCAGGAATAGTGTTTGTTTCCCCTGAAGGAATTACTTTTAAATATTCATTTTTTCTGGCATTTGAATGTACGAACAATATAGCAGAATATGAAGCTTTGTTAACAAGTTTGAATATGGCTATAAAACATAAAATTAAGTTGCTAACTGTTCTAGGGGATTCAGACCTAGTTGTTTCTCAAGTTAAATCAAAATATCCAGCAAAACACAAAAGGCTGAAGCAATATAGGAATGTTGTATGGGACACAATTAAGTTGTTTGATGCTTTCTCCATTGAATGGATTGAGAGGTCGAAAAACATAATGGCAGACTTTTTAGCCAATGTAGCACTAAGAAGAGATGACATCACATTGGCTGGAGTGTCTCAAATCGAGTTCAAAGCAAGACCCACTGTGCCTGACAATATATACAGTTGGCAGGTTTTTAGTGATGATGTTGACCTCTTGAAATTTCTTCAATGTATAGATCAATATGAAGCTCAAAAAGTTGATTTCAATGCTTTTGTTGAAGAAGTAGATGGAAAGCAAACAGTATTTGGGAAAGAGGTCTTACAGCTTAAAACTAATAAGCTTCCCAAAGGGCTAGTAGCATTGGAAAGGGTATATGATGGAAATGATCGGTCCCTCATGAAGCAGACACCAGTCAAGGGGGGGGATATTGAAGAGGTCAATTTAGGGACTGAACTGGCACCAAAAAAGGGTATACATTGGAAAGAAAATAAGCCCAACAATTCGAAGAATGTTGATTGCACTATTGAGAAAATATAAACATGTGTTTGCATGGTCTTATGAAGATCTCAAAGCATATAGGGAAGATTTGTTTCAACATGAAATCCTGTTAAAGCCAGATGAAAAACCATTCAAGCAAAGACAAAGACCTATCAACCCAACATTGGAACCAAAAATGCAGGAGGAATTGATAAAGCTTAGAGATGGGGGTATCATCAAACCAATCAGGCATTCAACATGGGTTTCAAACCTAGTTCTTGTGAGGAAGAAGAACAGGGATATCAGATTATGCGTGGATTTCATAAATCTAAATGTGGCATCCCTCAAGGATAATTACCCTCTACCTAATATGGAAGTTGTACTACATAAAGTAATAGGGTGTGAGTTGTTATCTATGATGGATGGGTTCTCTGGTTACAACCAGGTCAAAGTCAAAGAATCTGAGCAGTACAAGACAACTTTTACAACCCCATGGGGAACATATGTTTATGTGAGAATGCCATTTGGTCTCACAAATGCAGGTGCAACCTTTCAAAGAGCTATGGACGTAGCATTTGCAGACTTGATTAATGCTATCATGGTGGTATATCAAGATGACCTTACTGCTTATTCAAAAAGGGTTGAAGATCATGTAGAACATTTGGAAAAGGTATTTATTAAAGCTTTAGAATATGGTATTAGTTTGAACCCTAAAAAATGTCATTTTGCAGTCACAAAAGGTAAACTCTTAGGAAATTTGTGTCAAAGGAGGGGATTAGAATAGATCCTAAGAGGATTGAGGCCATAGATAAAGTTCCTATTCCTAAAACTGTCAAGGCCATCCAATCATTTTTTGGATAGATCAATTTTGTTAGGAGATTTGTGTCTAATTTTTCTGAAATTGTTAAGCCCATATCAAAGATGTTAAGGAAGGGACAAAAGGTAGATTAGACTGCAGAAGCATTAGAAGCTTTTATATCAATCAAAAGGGCCATCAAGGAAGCCCATGTCCTTAATTCTCTAGATTTTTCAAAACTCTTTCAAATATTTTCATTTGCTTCATTGCATACTATAGTTGTTGTCATGTTACAGAAGAATGAGGAAGGTCATGAGCAACCTGTGTCTTTTTTTCAGCAAGTCATTGCAGGGGTCAGAATTGAAATATGATATAATGGAGAAACAATCATTTGCATTGGTGAAGGCCATAAAATATTTTAGACCATATCTTGTTGGAGCCAAAGTGATAGCTTATGTCCCTCATGCAACTGTTAAAAATATTTTGACACAGTCAAAGGTAACTAGAAAGATATGCAAGTGGATTAATAAAATTCAAGAATTTGATATGGAAATACAAATCACCAAATTAGTAAGAGGTCAAGGTTTGGCCAAGTTAATGGCAGAAACAAATATTGAAGCAAATCAAATTTGTAATGTAGAAGATGAAGGAAATGCAGTTGCAAGTATTGAGCATACTCCTTGGTATACAGACATCACGCATTACCTCAGATACATGAAGTGTCCTGAAGGATTAAGTGATAATCAGACAAGAACCTTGAAGTTACAAGCATCCAAATATGTGTTCACGGAAGGTGATTTGTTTTGGAAAAATAGGGACGGGATGTTGTTGCTATGTCTAGATGAGTCACAAGCCAAGCACATTATAAGAGAAATGCATGAAGGGGTCTATGGAGGCCATTATTCTGCAAAGAAAATTGCACACAAGATTCTTAGGGCAGGTTATTACTGGCCAAAATTTTTTAATGATTCTCTTTCATATGTAAAAAGATGTGAAGCATGCCAAAAGTTCATAGGGAAAATGAAGTTTCAAGAAGATTTACCACTTAGACCTTTGTAGGTTGAAGCCCCTTTTCATCAGTGGGGAATTGATTTTATTGGGGAAATACAAGAGAAATCAAGTGGAGGACATAAGTGGATCCTGGTAGCTACTGATTACTTCACCAAATGGGTAGAGGCAGTCCAACCAAGCAAGCAACAAGTAAAGTTGTGATCAATTTTTTAATGGATAACATTATTACCAGATTTAGTACACCATTAAGATTGATTATAGATAATGGGATGTGTTTCAGATCTGATGAGTTTAAATATTTTTGCAATGTATATGGTATCACTCTGTCTTATGCAGCTCCTTACCATCTACAAGCTAATGGTCAAGTAGAGTCCAACAACAAAAGTCTTCTAAAGATCATAAGGAGGATGCTAGGTGGGAACAAAAAGGCTTGGGATTCAAAATTGAGATTGGTTCTGTGGGATGATAGGATAACTGTGAAAAAGGAAATTGAAAAATCCCCATTTGAATTGGTATATGGAACACAAGCTAGGATGCCTTTACAAAATTTGTTACCAGTTTACAAATTTATCCTTCAGGAAGATATAGATATTCTAGAACCAATGGAGGAAAGAATGGAACAACTGAGAGAGCTTGATGAAGTAAGAAGAGTAGCTCAAAACCAGAATGTGAAATTATAGGCACAAATGAAGTATTTATTTGATAAAAGGGCAAAAGATAGAAAATTTGAAGAAAATGATTTGGTGTTAATGTGGAATACAAGATGTCAAGAGAAGGGAAAACACGAGAAATTTAAAGCTTTGTGGCTAGGACCCTTTGTTGTTGTTGGCAAGAAAGATGAAGATTCATATTATTTGCAAAACATGACTGGTGAAGAACATGGATTGCCTATACAAGGGAAATTTTTTAAGCATTTCTTTTCTTAAAAAGGGAGTACAAAGGATTAAGGGTTGCCAATGCATGGAGAACTCTTGACATTCCTCTCAAAAAAAAAAAATCCATGCATAGTAGTCTAGGAAATAAAAGGAACATGAATTTCCAAAGCATACGGACAATCCTAACATTCCTTCATAAAAATAAATCTTTCCATGTACAGTAGTATAGGGTCTTGTTCATCTCCATTTACATTCATTCCATCTTTCAATCGGGTCCATCACCTTGAGTTTGGTCTGCTCACCTAGAATCTGGATCCTTGCAATGATCTCACAATCATTCATCCCTAGAGAGCCACTATTAGAACTGTAAAATTTTGAAAATTTTCATGGCTGCATATACTCATTAGTTCCCAAAAATGCCCATACCATAAGCATAAGAATCCGCTTTGCATAACATTTTTCCCATGCTTTAGTTTGTTTTAGTCATTTGGTCCCATAGAATTCATCTATCCTTGATCATTTGAATGTATAAACCATATCGGCGTAACATGATGTAGGTGTCACCGATCCATAAAGCATTTTATACTAAAGTGTGTCTTTTGTAGTCTATCGGCAAGAAATCGGGAATGTTATAACGATATGATTTCATTTGGTAATACACATCAGGCAGACACAGTTCGCAGTCTCAGCGACCAGAGGATCCTATTGACAAGATAATGTTCATCGGAATAAGTCATATTGAGCTCATTTGTGTCTTACCAATTGAGGCATAAATTGATTATCGGCAAGACAAGAGTCATTGTTGAAATGTCCTGGAGCATTCATTTGGTTTTGCCGATACAACGAAGGTGGATTCTGACGATGTATCGAGGTGAGTTCGTGGAAGTCCTGCCGACTCTCAATGTCGCTATGACGAGATTATATCGGTAATAGGACTTGGCGATATTAATTGTCTTGCCGATAACAAGATTCATCGGTGAGACAGACTTCATCGGGGAAAAATAAGGTCTTACCGAAAGTGCTTCCATCGGCAAGACAGTCATTTTGTCTTGGCAATCAGAAAATGAACTGAAGGAAAATTCTCGATAGGATATGAGTAATCTGTGGAACGTTTTTCTAACCCCCTAAGTCACAGCGATAGTTTTCATCGGCGAGAGTTACAGCGACATATTCAGGACCGAAGGAATAATTCTCAGGGAGACTCAGAACGTCGATCAAACTGCATGACTCCATAGCAATATGTGATATATTGACTGTTGGGAGGACTCAGAGTGTCGGTATGACTGCAAGACGTCTCAACGGGAGTTTAGTGAATGTTTGAAAAAGCCCGAATACAACAAATTGTTGAGTTTTGAATACGAAAGGATGCGTCCTTTCAAATATTGATGTATAAATGTTCATTTTCGATTGTGAAAAGGATATAGATAGGGCAGCGAGTAAAAAATACAATAGGATACATAATGTTTACATTTTTGAGACTATGATGCATGTTTGAAACAATGGAGATTTCAATTGAATTCATTTGATGTGATGACATTTTTCTGGTTTCAGTTGTTTGTTGTGTTAATTAAAAGTATTGTTGAAGTTGTCTCCAAGGTTGATGTTTTCTAATTGTTTAAACTGATATTCAAGGATATTTTTCAGTTTATTAGTGCGCACTTGTTGTATCTATATGATTGGATTAATTGGTTCTTTCAAGGAAAGATTAAGTCCTTTTAGTCACATAGTAACTAGGAAATCTCATTTGGATCATTAAAGAACTCAAGAGGTCACATCCTTGCATGTTTATACCCAATTATAAAATTAAATTGTATGCCAAGTATTTTCCAAAGAATTTACTCATTTCAGATTTTCATTTGACTGCACCCAATAAGACACTAGTCTCTGCTATTCATTGTTTAATTTCATTCAATTTTACATATGAACACATTAGATTTATCCTTGATATTGCTTATACAATTTATACCAAAATAAAACTCATTTATGCAATCCTATTTGCCATTGTGGGTAAATCACTTTAAAGGAATAAACATTGGTGAAGTCTGCTTCATTATTATAGGTACACCCCAGGTCTGTAGCACCTGAAGATTAGAAGGTCTAAACCTTTTGGCCTTGTCTTTACCTGGAACGTATCAAGAGATTGGAAACCCCTTGATGTATTTTTCCTATGTTTTTGAGAGCTAACATGGCTGACCTTGGAGAAAGTTTGTAAGTTTGAGGAGGGTATAAAAGCAAGTCGAAGGTGTGTGTGTGAGTTGTAATAACAACTTTTCAATGTGTTGAAGGCAGTGAGCTAAAGGTTTTTGCAATCCTATAGATGTGCATTAATTGTTGTGGTGGATCTTTTGTTCTCTTTTGTATCTATAGGTAGTGAGCCTCCCTCTTGGACAATGAGTCTTTTCTGTAGGTAGTGAGCCTTTGTATTTGGACAGTGAGTCCTCTTCTAGGCAGCGAGCCTTTGTTTTATAATCTTTTATATTGTGAGTTAACCCTCATCGTGGTTTTTCCCTCATGGGTTTTCCACGTAAAAATTTGGTGTTCAGTGTGTTGATTTTCTTTTTGTTATTTCTGTTTCATTCTCTTAATAAAAAAATAGTGTGGTTGTGGAATTAATAAGTGTTGAAGTTTTAAGTTTGAGTTGTGTGACAACTAATTCAACCCCCCCTCTTAGTTGTCCTGTGCTTGTTTAACAAGAGGGGTTGCAAAAGTGTTACCTTAGGTTGAGAACCAACCTCTTATTGCTGCTCCTTTTCTACCATCTATTTAGCTAGCCTATCAGCTTTAGCTTTCTCCTTTTCTTCTTCCAAGCTCCTTTCTTCCAACATATCATTCCTTTGTTTTTACATTTCCTTAACCTTCTCCCACATTTTGGCTACTTCTTGTTCATGTTTAGCTTGTTCCTTTGCCTCTTTTCTCTTAAGTAAGAGATCTTCTTCTTCTTTCTTTCTTTGGGCCTCTTCTACAACTTTGGATTTGGCCTCAAGATCTTCCTTTTCTCTCCTTTTCCGGGTCTTCTCCTCTTCAAGATCATGAATCTTCTGTAGGAGAGCCAAATTCTCCTTCTCTGCATTGGCTTTCCATTCAGTTTATTTTTTCTGCTACAGAAGGTCCTCCTTCTCCTTGTGTTGCCTTGCTAGCTCCTCAGTTTTGGCTCTAGCTTCCAACTCTTGTTGTTTTGAAAGTGCATCAACTTTGGCCTTAGCATCAGCCTCCTTTGCATCCTCAAAAAGTTTCCATTGATATTCTAGGGTTAGGACATGCTCCACCCAAAAATCTTCAACATCTTCAGTAGGTGCAGTTACAATAGGCTCATTATTTGATTGTGTGGCCTCTAAATTAGTGTCTATATAATGTATCTTAACCTCTTTTTGCTTAAGAGTCTCATCTTGCTCATGGAGGCTACCTGTAGGTAATTCTTTAGTAGATTCTTTAGGGAGAGAAGGTTGAGATGAGGTTCCTTCTCCAGCTGTTGTAGTTTCCACATCGTGTGACTCATGGGTGTCTTGGACAAGTACTCCTAGATCAACATCCTTGCTAGGACTAGGAGGATAATATTCCACTTGTTCCTTAGGGGCTGTCCTCCTCTTGGTTCTCCTATAGCTTTGGGTAACCCCTGCTTTTCTCTTCTTAGAGGATTGATCTTTTGGCTCCTTTATTCTCATAACAATCCATTGGATACTCCTATCCATCACTGTCCTAGAGATTTTTTTAATATAAAAAAACTCCTCTTCATCCCAATTTATTGGGTCCAAGTTCTTGGTACCTACATTCTTTGCTTCATATTTGGGGTCCAAAACTACACCATAATTTGATAGTGTTTCAGGAATGTCTTCCTTTACCCTATATTTAACTATTTGCAGGATGGTGAACCTTTCATAGTTCCTTTTCCTAACATCATATTCATCCTAAAAATCTATCTAGAAATCTTCTAACAAGTTATAGTGATTATAAAAAATGGTGGGGGCTAAGCCATTCATCTTATGCTATGGGTCAAAGTGCTTCCAGGCTATATATAATCCCAACTTCAAGTAACTCAATTGCTCACATACTTCCTTTGCAGCAAAATTGTAAACATAACAATACTCTCCCAACTTCATGGGAAATTTGTGGCATCCCGACTTATGTTTATTGGAAAATTTATTATTGATTGCCATGGCTTGATATACAAATTCCATAAGAACAATCCTATCATTGTAGCATCTTGGTAGTCGATGAGGATTTACATCAAAACCTTCTAACCTAAAGTAAGAGAACTTGGGGTACTGGATATATCAATGTCCCCATTCAACAATGAAGGCTATAGCTTCTCTACTCATCCTATATCCAACATCTCCTATCAACTGGTTAATAATTACATAAAGAAATGCATCTTTAACCCTCCTATGATTTAGCTCTAATGCTTGTAGGGTCAACTGATCATAGTACTCCCACGCCCTCTTTTGTCTAGGAGCTTCCCCTAATATGCCAACTACATTCAATCCAGGGAATATGTCGATCCGTGCAACTGAATATATAACATAAGAGGTCATGAAGAAATTATTTGTTTGCCTCACCTTGAGCATCTAATTATGCAAGTTATCTAGCAAGGTCATGCCCCAATGAAACTGTTGTCTACCATCCAAAATTGTTTCAATGAATGGAAACATCCATTCCTTAAAATGTGCAGAGTCTTTCTTTCCAAACACCTAGAAAGCATCATGATTAATTCATCAATTTCCTTTTTAAAGTCTCCCCTCTTGGGATATTTAGGAACCTTGCTCAAAGACTTCTTTTCAGTTTTCAACCATTTCTTGTTCATATGGGACCTATTAGTTTCCTTGCCCCTATTGAATAGCTCCAATTCCTCTCCTTCATTCAATTTCTTAGGGTTCTTAGGAGTAGATGCATTGAATAAGAATCTCATCATTTGTGGAGATAAGTAAATGATCACATTCCACTGGAGGTCTACACTATGCCTTGATGCACGATTGTAAGCCCCTACTACTGTTAATATAAGCTATGGGCACTGAACTGATAGAGGGAAGAGAGTGACATGTGCCAGTCTGGATTGGGCTATTCTTTTAGTCCTCCCAATCACTTCCTTTGAGAAAGTGTCTATAATTAGCTCATCATAGTTAAATAGCCCCAGATTAGTATTTGTGATGTCAGCCCATTTTGAATCCAACTTGTTGGCTATAGGAGTGGCATCTTGGTGTTTATATCTCATAGTATAAGGCAACTGCTCCACCTTTATCTTCTTTGGCTTCACTCCCTTTGAGATTTCTACAACTTGCCCTTCCTTTTGTGAAACCTCTTCAGATGTTGCTGACATCATTTACTCTTGCAAGACGACCCTGGATTAGATCAATAGAAGGCATTAGAATCATCATACAATGCTACCTTTCATACTTCTCTATTCTTTCCTAGGTAGCCCTTCGTACAGTAAAATTTTAAACACTTTCTGGGAGTGGGGCCAGAAGAAAATAAGGAACCAAAGAGGTGAAACAAATAACTTCAAGCAAAACTAGAACCAGGATATGGAAAAAAAATGGAATTGTTAAAGTTCCAATATCCTGTATCATTTGATGATCTCGTCCCACTAGGCTGGCAGGATTGGAATTGGAATCATAATACATTGGAGGCAGAATCATTTCTAGAACCAGAATCCTATGTGAATGTTCATTGGACGAGTTCGTTTCTAGCTTCGGTTTTGCTATAGATTACCAAGGCTAAGCAGATTCTCCTTGCATGCCCACATCAGTTTGGACCCAAGTTAAAAGGTGCGAGGAAGCGTAATTTAAGCTCAACTCCACGCGGACAAACAGGATCGAGATCGAACGAGTTAGGGAATTTATGCAAAATGGGTGACATACAAACCCTATTTTGTATGGCCTGTCAATCCAAATGAAAACTAGGGCATCAAAATCCCATAATCAAATTCAGAAGACCGACCAAGATGTAAGATTAGAAGGGTCTAGAGAAAGATTTAAAACAATTTCAAGCATCTAGAACCCTTCAAAACAAAGCCCTAATCGAAACTAGAGAACGGTGGAATGGAATTGCCACCATGAATGGAGAAAATGACAACAAACCAACGAAAACGAATGAGGGGAAGAAAAAGACAAACAAAAAAATGGAAGAAAAACCCAAACAAAAAAAAAACACAAACAAAACACGAATGAAAGCATGCAAAGATCCATGGGAAAAATCCACGTGAATGCGTGAAGAAAAAACCAAGAAAAAAAAAAGGAAAACACAAAAAGAGAATGGAAGAAACCCCACCTACCTCAAAATACAACCAAAAAGGGTTGAAAACTGAAAGGAATCCATTCACATAACTCTCGCCCATGACCAAATTGTGCTCCTCTTCAAGTTGTTTTGGCTTTGGCTCATTAAGATGCTTTAGATAATTGTTATGAGCCAAATAACCTTGATTAAGGTTTAAAAAACTATTTCGTGCATGTGAGGAGGCTGCAATTAATGCGGTTGGTTGGGTGTGGATTTAGAGCGAAGGCGAGTACACAACCACTATGCACATCAAATTTAAAGCAGGAGCAGAAGCAGAGTCAAAATAGAACCAGGAACTTTACCAAAGTTCCACATTCCATTCTAGATCCGACTTCAGTCCCGCGGTAGGGAAAGACAACAAAGGAACAGGGGAAAGATCATAACCAAAATCGGACTTGGAACTTTTGCAAAGTTCTAGGTTTAGAGTCCACTCCGGTTCCAATCCCGACAAAAGGAAGGAACACCAACATAAAAAAAATGACAAAGAAAGAACAAAGGAAAGCGGGACCAGAGTGAAGCCCATCCTAATTGGGACACAAAACGAGGAAAAAACACAAGGAAAACAAACAGGAGTGGGATCAGAACTAAATCCGGACCTGAACTTTGCAAAGTTCTGGGTCTAGTTTCCATTCTGACTCTGCTTTTGTCAAAAGGGAACAAAACACAAGGGGGAAGAAAACAAAAGAAAACTCAAGGGAGAAAACAAACCCAAGAGCCCAAGACAAGCAAAACAACAAAGAATTCAACAAGGCAAGAAATGGGGCTAGAATTGGAATGAAAATTGGACTTGGAAATTTTGGAAAGTTCTAAGTCCGGTTCTAGCTCGCGACCCGAGTTCATAAAACAAAAGAAACAAGGACTTAGGAGGAAAAAGAAAAACTCCTAAGACCCAAAAAAAAACACCAAGGACAAACAAACACAAAGGGGACCCATTTTGATGAAAAACAAAATGGGGTGGTTATGTGAGGCATAACAATACATGTTAATTGGTGGAGATAACAATGAGGATACAAGCTAGTCAAAGCCCTGTGGAATGCATACCATTGTTGAAAAGTAAAATTAAGAGTTTGGTATTCAATGACATCACAAAGGATTTTCACGACAAGTAAATCCTTGTCAAGTTAAAAAAAAGATAGGATATATGAGAAACTTATGTTAAATTATGGGAGAGTTAAAGGATAACATGAAAGACACATGGGAAAAATATATTGAGAGAAGATGTGTAAAATCTGATAAATGTTTTTTTGCTCAATGATTAGTAGGAAGCATTATGGAATGTTCTTCAATATGCATGATGGAAACTTATAAATATGACAGTCCCTTAGGAAATAGCCTTCAAAGGATAGTATGACAAAATAACAAGAACAATCCAAAAGGCTGTCAAACCATAATGAAGCCTTGTAAAATAACAAGTGGTAGTCCTCATAGTGAAATTGACAATGATTGAGGATAGTGTAATGAAGGTATAGTCATCATGATAAAGTACATAATCCAATAACACAATGGCCATAGAGGACTACAATCTTGGAGATTAGTAGGCATGCTTACTATATAAAATGGTTTATCCAACATAAGTGAAAGGACATAAAAAATATAGTCCATGGTCAATAGAATATTAAGAGATGGTCATATAATAAGAAAAAAATTGGTATGATATTCTAGATGATAATCTATAGAAAGGATGTAAATCTACATGTCTATAGAGGTCAATGGGTAGAATTCATAAAAAAATAAGAACAAGATAAATTTCATGTCTAAGTCGAGAGATGATAGTTTAGAAAGAGTAGCTTGGCATAGACTGAAAATAGGGGACACCACAATAAAAAATACACAGTCTCATCAAAATGAATAAATAATATTTCTCTATGATATCAAGTGATAAGGCATGAAAGGAAAATATATAGTCAATAAGGATAAATTAAGGTCAAAGGTGGTGACAAAATTAGTTCAAAACAACATATAAGACAATTAAAGTCAAATTCTTCAAGTGGTGACAATTTTGCCAAAACATGCATAATAGTAAAGAGGGGAGAGTTATGACTGAAACACAGTGTGAAGGCCTTAGAGTTGAGAGATTAAGGTGCATATAATAGTAAAAGAGAGTTGAAAGCATGCATGGAAGTGGCTTGTTGAGAAAATGAGTAAAGAAATTTTTTCTACAAGATGAAAACATCAAACCACCATGAAGGAAAATTTGAATCAATACATCAAGATAATCCTTGGGAAAGTACAAAGAATACAATCATGGTAATGTTTGGTGAAGGTATTAAGGTGAAAGAGACCATACATGAATGAAATATTTGATAGTTTCAACCCCTAGAAGTTATTTTACACCCTCCCTCCTTGCACATATGTCCTATAAACATGTATGAGGAGGTTATAATAGTTTGGGGAGTTAATGGTTAGTTATGAGAAGTTCCAAGAATCTAGGTGTAGTTTGGATGACATGAAGAAAAAATTCCAAATATCTAGGAGGTTTAGGAGTAAATTCAAGAGCATTTCTAGTTAATGAAGACAAAAAACAACAATATTATCCTCTTTCAACACCACCTTGGGTCTTCAAAAGTGTCAAAACAAGAGAGTTAGTTTCCAACACCCAAGTGGAGGTTAAACAATCAACACAAAGTAGTCAAGTCATTTAATGGTATTTAGAGCATGCCCTATATTATCTCCAATATTTGGATAGAGAAAAAAGGAATGGACCTCTTTGGAGTTTCAAACAACTATTAGTTTTGAAAACATTTCATTTTCCTTCTAAAACTGTAGAACATTTCAACTTTCCTTTGAAATGTTGATGCATAAGTATGTAAAAAACCTGAGATGCGCATGAATTAGCTTGATTATTGAATAAATTGTGTGTGTTAAACAAAAATATATAAGCTCCAAAACCTTTGGTGTATCACCTACATAGGTTATAGATTCAAATTTGATGTGAGTTATCTTCCCTTTTCCTCAGTAGGTAGCAATAGTATAAGTTAGTTTAGGTGAGACATCAAGGGAATGGACCCTCTTTGGAGATTCATCTTAATCTATAGGAAACCCACAAGCCTTAGGATATGCTATCAACCTAAGAGAGAGTCAACATCTCACTTTCTCTAGGGTGCACTCAGTATCGATTACAAGTATTAGCATAAATACTTGAGGTAAATTCTAATAGCCTATATTGAAACCACTATCCTATGGCTCTTTGCAAGATTCAATGATCTAAAGTCTAAATAATTTAACTATGGGATGTTTTTTCTTGAATTAATTATAATAAGTCTTAGAGTTCCTACACGAGAGTTTCTTTATCAAGGCTATCCTTTGAGACTAGCATCCTTTTTAATATTGAACCCTATTTTTGTTTTCAAGTCTTAACAAATCCTAACCATCAATTCATCAAGAAAATTATTGAGTATGGATGTCTTAGAGTAAATAGATAATAGAAAAATGTCCCCAAGATGAAAGAAGCCTTAACAAGATTCCTAAGGAAAAACCCTATTCATTACACTATCAAGTGAAATATAAGTGATTGATTGACCAAAGTCAATGTAGTGATGCCTATATTCTAAGTGGGAATTTGGATGTTGCCCTATAAAAAATAGAATTGAAATTGTGTTAAGTTATAATGACAAGGAGACTCACATCCACTAGGAGTTTTATCAATGAAGAAGTGCTAAATCAAAATTAAGATCTTGAGTAAAATAAATTTATAAATACCCAAATTTGTAGGAAATTTTAAATATAATCACATGTCAAGATTAAAATTGAGCACTCTAATAAGTTAAAATTTTCAAGGATTCTTATGTCCTTGGTATGTTATTTTTCATAATGTCATAATACTTTTCGAACTAAGAGCCAGTGCATGCCAAAATTTATGAAGTTCCCAAATTTGTGGTAAGTAATAGTGGATCTTCAAACTATTGACTCCCTAATTTCGGTGAGGGTTGGAATCTAATTGTTAGAAAGTTCAAACTTGAGTGCACAAGTTATTCAAAGTTAGTTGGCAACTAAGGTCTGTGGAACTCTCTAGATACATCATTTAAGTTCTAAAACCAAAATCTTAAATAAATTAATATTAATAATATGTTTGCGTCTAATATGTTGAGAGTCAAGAAAATTAATAATTGGGTGAATGCCATGTGTTCATATTAAAATTAACCCTAATCAAACACATGTCCTCTTTGAAATACTATATAAATACAATCTTAAGATTCTAGAATTGACTTACAATTATGTAATGTTTTATAAGACTCTTATATCCATTGATCCCACATATCTAAGGCCATTGAATTCTTAGACCTTTACTCTTATATCCTCTTATATTTGACATATCTAAGTATGTCAAATATGGTTGGGATTTAATGAATGAGAGAATTTACTAATTGGAGTTGGTCATGTTTTCCCATACTAATCTATTGAAATATGATGGTTCAACCCAAACTAAATCTTGTATTAAGGTCCATATCTTATATGTCAAGTCCTATGTTAAGATAAAGTAATAATTTTTTAAGACCTAGACATGGATTTAATGAATGAGAGAATTTACTAATTGGAGTTGGTCATGTTTTCCCATACTAATCTATTGAAATATGATGGTTCAACCCAAACTAAATCTTGTATTAAGGTCCATATCTTATATGTCAAGTCCTATGTTAAGATAAAGTAATAATTTTTTAAGACCTAGACATGGATGCCTAATCTCAATGTTATTATCAAACCCAAGAAGCTAAGTATGTTGATCCAATATAATTTTGGATGAATTTTCATAGGGATTTATTGATTTTGTGTTGGTGTAATTAATTATTTAATTACACTTTATTAAGTTTACTTAGGTAATAATTAGTTTACTTAGTTAATAAGTAAGCTTTATTTAGTTGAGCTAATTTTAGGTCAACATTAAGGTTATGCATACATTGCTTTTATAAAGCAATTTATCCCTTGCAATTTCTTAATTCCTGAATATCAATTTGCACATCTTCATGCAAAGCTCTGCTTTTTATTGTTTTTGTGGAAGCCTTTTTCTAGTTTGCATGTTTGATCTTGGTTTCTAACATGGTATTAGAGTCTTGATTTGTAGCCCCTTCTTAGATTTTGGAGAATCTCATTGCAGAGCACGTTCGGGGTTCCTCGATGGTTTCATGCCTTGAGCTCATTTATGAAGAGTTTTGGATCAGATTGGGCATCTCCATTAGATTCAGAGCGCTGGAGAAAGTCAAGATTGGCTTTTATTTTATTGATTTTGGTCATCGTTGAAGAAATTTGTGAGGGTTTCAAGCTCAGTGATTTTTTGCAAGCTCTGGGGTTAGCTGATTTTTCGGGGCACTTTGGGCACAAACGGAGGTCACCATCACCTTTGTATGCCAAAAACCCTAAAAATGCCTATCATTTTATCGATTTTGGAGCAGCTTGGTTTCGAGGCAATTTTGCTAGGAGGCCAGATGACCTCCCCAACATGCTCCCCAAGGCACGAAAATTGATTTTTTTTAAAAAAGGCATTTTTTTGATCCACTATCGCCGTGCATCCAGTGAAAAAATCATGCACCGCCACCGCGCCACCCAGCGGCCACTAGGTGGCACCCAACCCATCCACTGTCAGCTTGCACTACAGCCCCTGCGGGCCCCTGCATAGAGCCGCCAGTCACATGGGGGACTGAGCGCTATGCACCTAACCCCCGGCCAACCTCCCAACACCTACCATGGTCACATCAGTGACTAGGGGATCTGCCCTAGCCCCTGGTCGCGCACAGGACTAGGGGCCTATTTTTTTTTAGCCCCTTGGGCTGCTTGCAGGCCATATTGGCCTTCTTGGAGCAACTTTCACGAAATTGGGCATAATTTTGCATACGGTGTCATTTTTCGCAATAGAGATACTGTTGGAAAGATGATTCCAACGCCAATCTAGCGGTGGAGGTAGTTTTTTTTATTTCTCTCCAGTTTTATTTTTAGGTCCTTGAACTCAGATGAAGCATTTTCACCTCGTGAGGGCATATCTTTTGACTTGGTTATCCTTTTTTCGCCATTCTCACAACATTAGAAAGATGGTTTAGTCCTCTACACAAATATGAGGTCCATTTTTATTAGGGAGGTATATGTAAAATTTGGTTTGTGCATGCACTAGGTTTTCATTTTCTCTTTCATTTATGGATGTTTTACATTCTCTCCTTTTACAATCATTGGTTATTGTAATAAATGAACTGATATAAAGTTCCATCAGGGGGGTTTCTTGCATAATAATTTGATTAGAGTGTAGTTTCACTTTGATCTCATCTTCATATTGATGACAACTCGCATGAGTTGTATCTGGATTCTGTAGTTTCTTTTGGCCACGTCTTGTTGATAGCTTGACACATTTTGGTTTGCATCGGTTCACATCTCAGATTGAGAGCCTATGGTTAATGATCCTGAATCGTATCAGATTCACGTTGGGTCACATCTCAGTTTGAGGGCCATTAAATTTATGGTTAATGTTCCAAAATATTCATGGTACTTGCTCCTATGGATCAGTTTTAGTCACAATTTGGTATCAACATAGAGATACGTATAGCTTCCAAATTCTTTCATCATATCATTCCCTCTTATGGGGGGCATCATTTAATCATCTACCGTTGCTTCACGATTCCAGTGGTTGTTCCAGCTTGTGAGTTTTCTAGTGTTCCGTGGCATTGGGTTTGCTGTTGCTTTATCATGATTCCTTGAGTCAATTAGTGATTCTCATATGGTTTTACTAGTAAATAGAAGTATCTTTCCTTGCTTCCTAGATTTAGGTTCCAGTGTTACTCCATAGTGTTCTTCAAGTGCTTCTTTGCAGTAGGTCATCTCATTGAGGGGGGCTTTTGTCCCACTGGGTTTTCTCCTCTTTCTCATTCATTGCATTTGTACATGGGTACTTGATTAGGCCTTGTTTCTAGGACCCATTCATGCTTTCTTGAATTCATCGTAGCATTAGGTGCATGCTTTTTTAGTCTCCCTAAGTTGCACTTAAGGGAGGGTGTTGGTGTAATTAATTATTTAATTACACTTTATTAATTTTACTTAGGTTTTACTTGGGTAATAATTAGTTTACTTAATTAATAAGTAAGCTTTATTTAGTTGAGCTGATTTTAGGTCAACATTAGGGTTATTCATACATTGCTTTTATAAAGCAATTTATCCCTTGTAATTTCTTAATTCCTGAATAATATTCATTTTGCACATCTTCATGCAAATTGCTCTGTTTTTTTATTGTTTTTTCTCTTGTGGAAGGCTTTTTCTGGTTTGCATGTCTGATCTTGGTTTCTAACATTTTGTACAACTACATTTCTTTATATAATACTAGAAAAAACTTATGAAGTTCAATTAAATAAATATTCTATTTTTTCCAAGTCCATTGGGCTATCATATATGATATCAAATCACGGTTTAAAACTAAGGGCCTAATGGGTCATCAAGGATAAAATTTTGGGTTTCTTTTTAGATTGATTAGGGATTGATCATGAAACTACTCTATTGATGCAAGTAGTAAGAAATATAAACTTCAAAATTTAGTCTTTTGTAGTGTATCAATAGGCAATACTTGTTTAAAATTGTGGTTTCATTGGTTTAACTTAAACCATGAGGAAGATGAAGAGAGAAGATAGAAGAAGGATACAAGTGATTCATAGATGAGTTGCTAAGTTCTAAGATGGAGGAAAAATAGAAAGGGTGTTTGGAGTAGAGATAAACCAAAAAAATGGAAAATGAAATACTAAAATCTATTGCAAAATAAATACTCCTCATTCGACATGAAATAAGAGACTGAATGTTGCCAAGGAAACTATTGTTTTTTATAGTTGGATAGCATTTGAATGATAAAAAAAGGAACTTAAAAGTTAGATGGGATCTAACAAATTCTAAGGAAGAAGCCATCTAAATAAATTGCCAAGAATAAATCCATCTCTTAAAGTTCATAATTTTAGATTCCTTCCAAAATATATTTTTCTTGCCTTCATTGCATATAAACATGTATGCTTATGATAATGTTCCATTTAAAATGAACTAAAACAAATTGTTATCCATGATTGGTAAGTCTTTGGATATTATGAAATTAATCTCCCACTATAAAATTTTGACATGAATCAAGTACAAGAAATCAATATTCTTAATGTAGTTTTGATTAAGGATTGTAAACACACATTACATATGGCATATAAAATATATTCTTCACTAGCATTTGTTAGGTATGCAAATAACGAAAAATCATTCAATTCCTATATTAACCCTTTCTCTTATAAACATATAGAAATATTGGGTAAAAAAGATCACAAAGTTTATTATGACAATCAAATATAATTATAGTTAGATTCATGAATTTAGAGATAATATTCATTCATATTTGTTGCATTGAGATTTATTCATTAATTCATAGGATACAAGAACATGTGTTACCAATTTATTGTTAAAGTTTAGAGTACTTTGATTGGATTCCAACCCAAGTATGATGCCTATTTTTCTTCCCATCCACCTTTACAATGAGGTATTCAAATTCATAGGGGTGTTGTTGAGGTGTGTGACAATTTAAAGGTTTTCAACCTATTTGATTGGTGCATGGCTTCTACAATTAAAGAAATTTTTGTAGCTAATTTATAGAACCAATCTAAGAAAACCATGAAATCCACCACTTAGTTAATCTCAAATAATTATGGCATCCACCACTCAACCAATCTAGAATTAATATCACTAGATTGACCAATTTAAGCATGCACAAGCATGTATACATATAGACACCCAAAAGTCTCTAAAAATTTGAGTCACAAATAATTTCAACACAATTTGGAGGGATACAACCACTTCACTAGGCCCTAGAACATGCCAACAAGGAAATAAACTGATCACAATGTAATACCTTTCTATGCCAAAGAAACACTATCCAAATTTCAATGAAGATAATAATCATCCTAAGAATACTTGATAATCAAGGCAACACCTCCTATGCCAAGACACACTATTCAAATTTTAGTTGAGATAGAAAATACCCCATCTCTACTAGAGTGACTAATATTTAGATTTTTGACTTAACAAAATAACCATTGTGTTACTTTATGCATGAATAACCGTGGAACTATTCTGTCTATAAAATATATAATATACAACTTCATTGAGGCTTGAAGGATCATCAATAATCCATATAGTCTTCCTTGTCATTGGATCACATGCATATTATACTAAAATAAATCAAAATCATACATGAGAACCCAAATTAGATATGAGACCATGAGACTCATGAATTCACAAACATAGAATGACATATTCACACAACAACCATGTTGAGAACTCTAGCCTAGATATAGATCTTCACAATTTAATAACATCACAAATCACACACATAATGCACATCCATAAACTATTATTTAACTAGTTGTAATGTTGGAAAAGTGATCCCAGGGTTTTACTAGGACTAGCCACCTTTCATTACAAAATATTAGAATTCAGATTGACAAGGGAATTAGATTGACTTGTAACCTTGAAGGTGAGCTAGTTAACCTTGGATCTAAATTGTTTTTGGGGGTTGAAATAGATTTGAAATGAAAATACAATTATGTAGCTAAATACATATGAAGATGCACTGTTCTGATGCAAATATACAAAAACTAGAAACCGAAAGTCAAATTATGAGACCAAATCTAGAAAGAGTAGAGTACTGTACACCTATGGTTTGAATCTGAGCCTAATTTTGGAGGACTAAGTCTCCCAAGGAGACTATGTCCTTGTAACTAAAATTGTAATATGATTTCACAATCCTCTGGAGCCTGCTCAATGCATTCTTTCTTTTGGGTCTCACTATCGGATCTTCATCAGATGTTGAGATAACTATGTTTTTATATGTTGTTAGGTTGTAGGGTTTGAATGCAACAATGAACAAATGATATTAAATCTTCCTCCTATCTCCTTCATAAATGAAACCTGCACATTCAAAGAGAGAGGAAGGGTTGTTCCATACAGGGGCTTGCCTCAGTCAAACCCCATGTTGGTGTTTCCACCTCCACAATGGAAAATTGATAAAATATAGCTTATCCTTTTGAGGGATAGAGGCTAAATAGAAAATGAATGATAAATAAAAAATGAAATTCAACTCACCACCACTCAAATATATTTTCCTTGAAGGATTGAAGTCATGCACATAACCTCAAGGCTTGATTGTAAATTGGATTGATTGCTTGGAAGACCTACAAGGGATAGTACAAATAAAATGATAGCATAAACATGAACTCACATGAAACTTGACATGATGATTCAATGTTGAATGCTGCAATAAATCTACTCTTGACTGCTCTTGACTTGATAATAATTGCTTGATAATTCTCTTCATCGTGAAATTGCCTCTTAGATTTGAAAATGATGAAATAACTAGGTATTAATAGGCCATTAATCTAATTTTATGAAAATTAAATCTTGATAGCCAACATTTGAAATTTGAAATTCAAATAATAAAATGCCAACTCCAACATATTAAAATTTTGAGGAAAATTAGAGGGAACAAGTCACCTAGGGCGGCTTTGTGCTAGCCCTATTTTGCAAAGTGTAAATTGTCGGGAGAAAAATATTAAATGTTTACCTCAGTTTTGTACATGTGATTTCTTGATAAAGGTTCAAATGGGCCACATAATCCATAATTTAGGAAATTAGGTGTACAATTATATCCATGCACTTAAAGGGGGAGAAAAACATAGTGTGAAATTTTTAAGGGTGGCAATTTGTGACACTACATTTAGCCCCCACTTTAGTGAGAGTATGAAGTTACAATTAGGCTCACACTAAAGTAGAAATATGTCAAGAGGTGTCTGATTATATAAATTTTGAATAGATAGGATGGCAATGAATCTAAGGGGAGTGGGAAAGCCCCCATGATTCAAGATCCCATGGCAAACCAACATAAATAAAAGGGAACACACATGCATGTAATGCAACAAGACAACACAAAACATACATGTCAAGAACACAACACAAAACACTACACAATACACAACACAATATAAAAATAATTCCAACATAAGAAAACATATATGAACACAAACACAAGGTTAGTACTAAGAGGATTTGAGTTGGTAAGGCAAAGAAACCTCTATCTTAAATTTATCTCAAATACCAAACATCATCCATGAAACGTGCTATCTAAACAAAATGGTGCTCTCATGAGGATGTTAAATTACTCATGAGCCACATGGATCTAATGACTAGCAAGATGTGTTTAGGTATCTATACAATATGATGGGTTTCTCAAGGCTAGCAAGCTGCGTCATGATAAGACACTCATGAAACACATGGCTCCATTGGAAAGCAAGTTGTGTTATGCTAGGTGGCCATATTAAAAAGGGTGCTCAAGTTCATGAACCAACAAGTTGCATTATGCCAAATCCATGGACTATCAAGAAAATTCTCACTTTAGGGAGTGCTTAAAATTTTAACATCCAAGGGGATGAACAAAGCTTACCTCAAGGGGTGCATAAAATTTTAACTTCCAAGGGGACGAAATGACAAGAATCCAAGGGGACGAACAAGACTCACCTAATAAGGTGTATAAATTTACAAGGGGATGAAAAATAATTACCTAAAAAGGTTCATAAAATTTTTAACATCCAAGGGCATGAATTGATAACCACATGTCGAGAGGTGTTAAAAAACAACACCACCACTATGTAAGAGTTGGTTTTTAATAATCTACACCATGCAAGATTTGGTTGAAGATTATAGCCACCCAAGATCTAAGAACTTCATGAAAGCACAAGAGAGATCAAAATGTAATGCTCAAGATTGCAATGGAATTAAATCCAATAGAATTGATTTACAAATGAGAACCCCTTGGTTATATAGCCAAGGTGAGACATAGGATTAAATATGATTATGAAAAGTGTCTTAATCTTATGACATGAGATAACTTATCATAACTACCTAGGACACGTGTTAAAATTAAAAGGATAAGATTAAGATTTAATGACAACTAACACCTTCTATAAAGATTCCTAAGTAAACTTAACATGTAAATAGGACCTACTAATGACTAGATAGGTAAAACACTTATTTACACCAACACCCCACTTAAGTGCAACTTAGGGAGTAGCTGATTATTATGAAAATGGTACAAGGATGAGTCTCAACTATGAGGCCATGTTAGGTAGCCATGTCTAATGCAAATGCAATCTCTCACAAATGAAGAAAAGGAGAAAACTTAGTGGGAAAAAAATCCTCTCCAAAAGAGAGATGAAAACAAAATAATCTCATTGAACAATGAGGACAAAACCCCATGCGAGGAAAAAGTCCCCCTTATAAGAGAGAAGAAGAGAGACCATGCATCCCCCCTCAAAATTGAGTCTCTTGCAATGATGGTTGAAGCTGAACATTGAATGCAAAAGATGATCCAAAAGCATTGAACAAATTTCCTTTTTTAGGAAGAAACAAAACCAAGATGGTGTGCAAGATGTCTTCCCATTCTTGAAAGGAAGATGAGGGAATATTGATGATGTATGATGTCTCTAAAGAATTCTCAAGTGTCTCCATTTCGATGTCAAAAGTTTTCATGCTCCAAATAGGTGTTCTAGGCCACACTGCTAAAGAAGACAATCCAAAATCTCCTAGAAATTATTTTAGAACACAATCCAAAGATAAAGATACCTCTTCTGAAAATAAAGAAGCTTCCTCCAAATGTTATCCAAAAGAATCCACACTCACGTAAAACTATGAAGAATGATCATGTAGAGAATGAATAAGAGGATCAAAGTGTTCCCTCACAACAACTGAAGAAGGATCATCTCCATCAAAGAGAAGATATATGCAATTGATGATGTCTCCCAAATTTGAAATGCAGGACTCACAAAACAAACCAACAATGTCTGTCAAGTACTCATCCCAAGTAGCCATCTCTAGAAGTGATGCATGTCTTGCTGTACTGAATCATAAGGAGCCAAATCTATGGATTCAAAAGCATCCATAGGTACAACAGTATATGAAAGAGATGGGATATCAGTGCATGTCATTTGACTACACCTATTATCCCCCATTGTGTCCTCATCATTAAGAACACTAGATGATTCTATCGATGTTGGATTACAAGAGTCTTTAGTCTCAAGATGTTGAATCATAGATAAAGAAGAAACACTCTAAATGTGGATTAAGAGCCACAAAAACTGAAGTCTCAATAGAAGTCTTGGTGGGAGGAGAAGGAGAAGGTTCTATGTCATTAAAATTAGCATACCTTTCCCAATGAGCAAGCTCAAGAACCGTTTTATCATAAATAGGTCGAAACTCTGCAAGTGGAACAAGACAATTTGCAACAAGATCCTCTAGGAATGGAGGTTCATTCGAGTCTCCATACATCTCCCAAAGTCTGGTCATAAGGTCATGAGGGATCTCAATACCATCAGTGGCCAATTCTGTATCAATATCACAACTACAACCAATTACTCCTAGGATATGTTATGTTTTTATGTCCCAGATAAATCTCTTCCATTTAGATGAAGGTTTAGGAACTAGTCCATAGAGATATGGTAAAAGATTAAGCCACCTACAATGTGTTAAAATTCCATCTCACCAAGAATTAAAGTTCCATTGATTTAACCTTATTACAAAAGGATGCGTTTTGATGCCCATATTAAAGTCCTCAATTTTAGTCACACAATAGACCACTCAAAAGACATAAAACAATAAAAGAAAAAGATTACCCCCTAAATTACTCAACCATGAAACCCCCCAAGCAATATATGATTTGTGGCACTTTATAATTATTGTTATTACAAATGCCACTTTCCAAAAATAACTAAGTGAACTTGATCTTAGTGCTTACAAATTTCTAAATTTGGCCACAAGCTCAAAGTAAATTTTTTACATAAGATGAGATCAATAGAATCAAACCACAAGAAAGTACACAAAAAATTATGCACTTTCAAAAAAAATTTCACCCAAAAATGTTACTGTAGGAGCAAGAACGACTCAACAATACCTGTGAGAATCTACAATTTAAAAAAAAACCAAGCACCAAAATCAAAATCCAATTATACCATTGCATAGAGCATGAAATTCTACCCCAAATTAAAAAAATATTGAGAAAAGGAGGCTGAATGATTAAGTTATGACATTTTAGGTTTTCCCTCCAAAATGAAAATTGCATTGGAGAGGGGTTCAAAAAGTCCTTTAGGATTGCTGACGAGTGTTGGCGTCAATAGACCATGAGTTTATATTTGATAGTTTGGAGACCATTAGTGGAATATTTTCCCCTCCAACAAAATATTTTGTCTGCTAGAATATCCTTGGAATATTTTGTCTTAGCAGAATATACTATCCAAATATTCTTTCACAACTAATTTTAGAGGCTTAAAATTATGATTTTTTATACTAGTATATTCTTTCGATCGTTTTTGGCAATAGAAAATGGTAGGGCTTACTAGGCCCATAGGCGACCTATGGAAAGATGCCACATGGTAGCCTATGAGTTGCTGCATGTCTACTTAATGCAAAAGTTTGCGGACTGTAGACAAAATAATATATATTTTATTTTATTTTTATTAAATAAATTTTTTCATAAGAATTTTAAAACCAAAAAAATATTTTTACCAACTGAAATTCTTTTTCCACCTACAAATTTTTGCTGCAACTTGTGGAAATATTTTCTAACACCTACATTAATGATGGTCGTACGATCACACAAATGGTGGAGGGGATTTTTTTCCTCAAGCATGGGGCAAGTTGTCCAATTTTTGTGATTTGATAGTCAATCTTGGGGTTTTTGGGCCTATTTGATGCGATGGTGGGGTTAGATTTGGCCCAAAGTGCTCCAAAATTGTAGCTACATCCTGGATTTGGTAACCACTCTTCAACTTCAAACCCTCATAGATCTGGCCTCATATGTCCGATTTAGACAAAACAAAAGGAAAAAATGACTTTCTCAAACCTCCTAAACTCAATGGTGAGCTCAAATTTGCACCAAAAAGCTCCAATTTGAACTTGCAATACAAAGACACAAAGAGGAAACACCCAAATCTGATATTTATTTCAATATTTTTTGATTCTCCATACCATCATTTGACGCAAGAGAAGAGAATACTCAACTTTTCAAGATCCACCAAGATTTGCAACCTAGATCTCTCAATAGAGACCAACAAGAAGCAATCCCATACGCTTTGATACCATGTAAGATTTGGTATAGAATACTGCACACCATGTGAGATTTGGTTGAGGATTATAGCCACCCAAGATCTAGGAACTTCATGAAAGTGCAAGAGAGATCAATATGCAATGATTAAGATTGTGATGGAATTAAATACAATAGATTTGATTTACAAATGAGAACCCCTTGGTTATCTAGCCAAGGTGAGACATAGGATTAAACAAGAATACAATGTAAGTCTCTTAATCCTATGACATGATACAACTTATCATAACTATCTAGGACTCATGTGTTATAAGTCAAAATATAATATATAATGAAAAATAACACCTTATAGAAAGATACTGTCCTAGGACCTAAGTAAACTTAACATGTAAATATGACCTACTAATGACTAGATAGGTAAAACACCTATTTACACCAACACACTAAGGGGGTATGCCAATAAGTCAAATCTCACCAGACATTTATGAAATGGTAAGGGGTAATATATTCCCTCCTTAAAATGCAACATACTTGCTATGTTGGTATTTTAAGGAGAAAAAAATTCACACCTTCAAAACTAGTTATCCTTGTCCCCCTCGAGTGTAGAGACAAGGAAAACCACACAATAGACTATTGTGTTGCTTCCATGGAATGTATGGTTACACTTAGGATTGTACCACCATGAAAGACAATGAGAAAACACATAAAGCTACAAATGCCACATAGTGAGGAGCAACACCATAGAATAAAGATCATTATTGTTTAAAGTGATTAGTCATCACATGGAAGAGCACCACAATCCTTAAGCTGTTGAATTTTATTACTCAAGGCCTAAAATTCATTGGTAGAATGACCATGGACTTAATGATATGCACAAAATGAGTTATAAGATTTCTTTCAAGTTTTCATAAGTAGAGTAATCAAGCGGGCTTTGAGAGGCCTCAACAAAATTTGCTCTTGCTCAATAGTAGAAGGAATTTCTTTCTCTTGTGAAGAAAATATTTCTTGCTTACCACAAGATGTCATACATATAGTAGATGATAAAGCATTAGATAAAGATGGGGATGAAGGTTGAAAACCTAGACCTTGTCTAGAAAAGTACGATATATAATTCACTTGATTCCTATCATTTTTTTCCACGCTTGCATTTATCCATTTTTAGAAAGAATTGTGTATCCAAGCGCATAACTTTCTTCCAATTTGGATGAAGAAATCATATCTACATGCTCCCAAGAAGAACTAGATTTTTCTCGAGTACAAAAACCCTTTTTAAGCTTTTAAAAGTTAGGAATTTTCCCCTCATGAGGGGCGGAAGTTAAAGAGACCCCATCACCATCATGAGGTGATGTTTTAGAATATATTGATGTAGAACAAGATAAAACACAACACTCTTTAGGTTTTGCTTGTGAGATTTTGTACTCTCCCATAAAGGAGGGTGTAAAATATAATGAACCTCAATCATCATCTAAGAGTTTTGTTATAGATGACATACCATTAGGATTATCATCGAATTGTATAGATTCTACCTTTGAAGATGGGATAAAAGTATTGAGAGAATTGGAAGTGCTATGGTCATCTTGGACTTGTGAATTATAACTTTGTTAATCCTCTTTAACTATGTATATCTTGTTATTATATTCATACTTCATCTCATGGTGAAGAGTAGAAAAGAATCCCTTCATAGTGTGAATCCATGGTCTACCTAGGAGAAGATTGTATGAAAGAGGTCTTGGCATGATATGAATAAGGGTAGGAAAAACCACGGGCCCAACCTTAATGGGTAGTGTGATTACTCTTAATGGTTTCTTGTTAACATTATCAAAGCCACAAATTGAAAGATCATTAGTTTCTATAAGGTTCTTATCCATACCCATTTTATCTAGAAGATCAATGCTACAAACATTAAGACCTGATCCATTTTCTATGAGGGTACGCCTAACTCTAGTTTTATTAATAACCACCTTTATCATTAAAGATTCATTTTGTTTTGGATCTCAAGCAAGGGTAATTCATGTTGAGGAATGTAATACCCAATTTTTTCACTTGCATACAATCAAACAAGGCAGCTACATCATTCGGTTTAACAAAGGTTGGGACATCAATCTTCTGCAAAGCCTCTTGGAGCATCCCGTGGTATGTAGGTGATGTTAGAATCAAATCCCAAAGGGAGATCTTTTCTAGAGTATTATGAAGCTGCTCAACAAGATCATATTCTTTACCACTACGTTGAGGTGTATTAGGTGTAGGTGGAAGGTATGATTGAGGTAATGGGGTGGATGTTGGTGTTTTTTTTGCTTGCTTACTATTTCTAGTGTTATAAGTGTGATCAATTGCATGATAACTTGGTTGTTATGACACATGATTACTAGTGAGTTGTTTTGCAATGTTTAGGATGTGACCATAAGGTTTAGGAGGTCCTATAATGAGAGGTGAGTTAGGAGGCCCAATAATTAGAGGATTTTTAGGAGGTCTAATAATTAACAGAGTTTTAGGAGGTCCAACAATTAAAGATCTAATAGCCAATCATGGGTTCATAACCTCAATCGAGTTATCTACTTGTTGATGATCTTCTATTGATGGGGGATTTAATGTCACCTTAGCATCTTCATCTATGCAATACATCTGTCTTTTGAAAGATATGTATCAATCAATTCATCCTCTTGTCCCATAATATCTTCCCAAGTAGGAGAGGTATTGGGAGAGAGACAAATAGGATTCTCATGATGCTCAGTGATTGGATCTTCTAGCACCAAGATACCTTCTTCCCAAGTAGGTGAGATATTGGGAGAATAATAAGCATGAATTTCATGATTGTCAATGATTGCATTCTCTTGCACCAGGCTAACCTCACACATAGGAGAGATAATGGGAGAGGGATCAATATAAAATAACAAATAAGGAGAAATAAACTCATTTTTACATGCTTGTAACAACAATTATTTGAAATTCTTAACAAGATCAGACAATAGAACATGAATTATAACAACACAAGATTTTTGCAATTAGGACATGATGTTATACATTTACAAGACCGATCCTTAGAGACTAAGGTCAAATTTGGGCAGAGATTAGAGACAATATTTTGTACATGAAATTATGGCTCAATTTGATTGGACAAAGGCACCCATGGTGACTATATTCTACACAGGTTTTTGTAAATTTCAAAATTTGGGAATGATATATAGTGTCTTATGTCTCAGAGGTTCAAGTCTAAAAGTCAACATATTTATGGAAATGCATCAAAACCTAATTTTGCTATATGAATGACATACATGCATTCAATTTTGGATTTTTTTAGAGAAATTGAATATTTTCAAATGATAATTTCTAGAAATTAAATGTTGTAATTGACTAATTTTTTTTAAAAAATACAGAATCAATCTTTTGGAATGAAAATATTATGCAATTTTCTTTTTTTTTTTCAATATTTTTCACCAAAATATGCATGCATAAATGATGGAAAATTTTTGTAATTAATTTGCTCAATGAAAATAATTTAGATCTAAGCCCTAGACAAGGAAAATCAGATCTATTTTTTTTTGCAATTTTTTCCAAATTAATTTTCAATATTTATGATGAAAAACTAATGAAAATGGGTAGTGTTTTTTGAAAATAAATTCGAATTATCAACAAAATTTTCAAACAACCTAGGTTTTGAATTCAAATTTTCAGATTTTATGAACTTAAAAATTAGAAAAATTACAAGTGTAAGATATGTCGGGTTCACAAAAATGTAATGTGGGAAAAATGATCCTAGGGTTTTACTTGAATTAGCCACCTTTCACTTCAAAAAATTAGAATTTAGATCGACAAGGGAATTAGATTGACTTGCAAACTTGAAGGTGAGCTAATCAACCTTGGACCTAAATTGCTTTTGGTGGTTTAAAATGAAATGAAAATTCAATGATGTAGCTAAATAACTATAAAGATGCGCTATTCTAATGCAAATACAAAGAAAATGGAAATTGAAAGTCAAATTCTAAGGCTAGATCTGAAAAGAGCAGAGTACTGTGCACTTGTGGTTCGAATATGAGCTTGATTTTGGAGGACTAACTCACCTAGGGAAACTATGTCCTTGTAACTAAAACTAGAATTTGATTTCACAATCCCTTGGATCTTACTTAGATCCTTTTGTCTTTTGGGTCTTACTGACGGACGTTTGTTGGATGTTGAGATATTGAGTTTCTATATGTTGTCAGGTTGTAGGGTTTGAATGCAATAATGAACAAATTATCTTCAATCTTCCTCCAATCTCCTTTAGATATGAAACCTACACATTCAAAGAGAGAGGACGGGTTGTACCATAAATGGGTTTTCCTCAGACAAACCCCGTGTTGGTGTTTCCATCTCCACAATGGAAAATTGATAAAAGGGAGCTTATCCTTTTGGGGGATATAGGATAAATGGAAAATGAATGATGAATCAACAATGGATTACAACTCACCAATCAAATATTATTTCCTTGAAGGAATAAAGTCATGCACATCACCTCAAAGCTTGATTACAAATTGGCTTGTTTTCTTGGAAGACCTACAAGGGTTAGTACAAATAAAATGATAGTATAAACATGAAAAAAATCACATGAAACTCAACATGATACTTCAATGTTGAAATGTTGCAATAAATATTCTCTTGATTGCTCTTGCCTTGACAATAATTGCTTGATAATGTTCTTGATCCCAAAATTTCCTCTTATATTTGAAAATGATGAAATGACTAGGTATTTATAGGCTATTAATCTAATTTCCTAAAAAATAAATCTTGATAGCCGATATTTGACATTTGAAATTCAAATAATAAAATGCCAACTCTGACATATTAAAATTTGGAGGCAAAATAGAAGGACCAAGTTGCCTAGGGTGAATTTGTCCTAGCCCTATTTTGTAAAGTGTAAAGTGTCGAGAGGAAAATATTAGATGTTTACCTTAGTTTTGTACATGTGATTTCTTGATAAATGTAAATGGGCCATAAAATGCATAATTTAGGAAATTATGTGTACAATTAGGTCCATGCACTTAAAGGGGGAGCGAAAAATAGTGTGAATATATCAAGAGTGAAATTTACGATGCTACACTAGTTTCAAGCTAAGCATATAATTAGTCTAAACCTTCCTTGAATCCCTTAATATCATTTATCTTCAATATTTTCTTGTATGGGGAACTGTAGCTACAATTACCTATGGTATTAAAATTACTTTAGAATTTGAATATATAACTACATTTTGCATACATGTCTACCAGAGTAGTTGTAACTACCTTTGATAAAATTTATCTACCCTTTATGCTTTGATGGATGTTAATACCCTTTTCCAAAGCTCACATTTGGCATAGGCTAGGAAGATGTTGGAAAAGGTTGTAATGGATTTACACCCCCAATTGATTTTGTTTGGAAGTTTCTAAATCCTTTTCAATCAATTCATTTTGTTAATATCCTACAATCAAGGCATTCCATCAAAACAATTCACTTCGAGGCATTCTATCAAACAATTCAAGTGCCTTGTCTATGCTTCCAAATTTTGTATATCTTTCAATAATGACATTATTTAAGCAATTATTGAAGGAATTTTTTCAAACCATTCACATGCCTTGTCTATGCTTCCACATTTTGCATGTCTTGCAATCATGGAAAACTACAAGAAATTATTGAAGGAATTTTGTCAAATAGTTCACATGCCTTGTCTATGCTTCCCTATTTTTCTTTAATGTCTACTAGGGTATTTGCAACTACATATGAAAAAAATCCTCTTTCCTTTATCATGTGATGGATGCCCATACCCAATTACAAATATATTATTTTGGTATAGGTAGGAAGCATGGTAAAAAATATTGTGGAGCCTAGCTTTACACTTGCCAATTACATTTGATTGAAAGTTTCTAAATACTTTTAGACAAATTAATTTTATGCATATCTTGCAATCATAGCATTCCAACCACAATATTTGAATAATCCCCCTTCCATTATGATTTGATGGATATCCATGCCCTATTCCAAAGCTTTCATTTTCACACAATATAGGATTACATGTGCAAATGAAAGTTCACCAAGTTGGAAACTTGTTTATTGCATATAGAGATATTATGAGTAGGATAAACTATTTAAAACAAATTAACTTATGAGAATCCACCAAATGGACTTATGTGTGGGATTAATAGCGAATGGAAGAGAGATGGTTTAAAAGGGACCCACATCAACCACCTAAGTGGTGAATAGGTGTATTAGACATGGCAAAACTCTCCTATTTTTTTTGGTAAAACGATTGATCTTTTTCACAATGATGCTCCTTCCATTTTTTTGATGCCATGAGATCTCTTGTGCTTGGTTCAAACAATCACATTTTTTGGTGTCATAGGTAGTTTTAAATTCTATGTGTTATCCTATCCTAGTTCTATTAGTTTTGGGTGTAAATAGAGAGGGTCTTTGTCTATCTTATATGATGGTTGGTGAGGGAATTAATCTTGATTTTGTTCACCTTCCTTAACATGGAAAATATCGACCCCTTCCTTGATCACATTCCTCCCATTGTGGTTTGTGGGTAGGATGTGATTGATAATGAATATTTTTGTGTTCACCAGAGTCTAATCTATATATTTAATTTCTTTAGGTCTTCTTCTGGACTTGCATAAGAGAATTTTGAAGTCTTGGAGGCCTCTCACTAGTGCATTCAATTGTTTTTTTGTACCAAGAGTTATTTTAGTAAAAAAAATTCAAATGTTGGTGGGCATGAATTTGGTGCTAGCTAATCAATTATGGATGTGGGGCAAGCATTCCATTTCTCTTAAATTGTGGTTCCCTTTTTTCAACCCCATGACTAAATCTCTTAATATTTGTCAATTTGGGAAAGGTGGTTCAATTTCCCTTTCCAATTTTGGGAAGATTCCTACTTTGGGATACTAGGAATGTTATTGGGAATTTTTTGAAGGTGTATTCAACCACATCCAAAACACTCTTATCTTTGCTTTTGTTTTGGTGGACATCGACATTTTAACGGTTTTTTACGCGGATATTGTTTTGATGGTGGAGGATATGTGGCATATTTAATTACTTGATTATGAGAGCCTATAATTTTGTTGTAGAAAATAATTTTCTACTATACATCTCACTTCAAATATCTCCATTATTTTCACATGTTCGTGAGTTTAACTACTTGATGGTATAATGCCTTCTTGTGGGTATTTTTGTTGTTTTTAACTCTTTTGTGGATGAGTCTCCTTATCACTCCCCCTATTGATGGACCATGATGTGATCATGGAGGATCCTCTTGAGGTGGATTACCCTAGGTGTAGGCAATTTTGTCACTTCTTGTTAGGAATTTTCATTATAAATTAGTTTAGATGTCTCTTGCAGCTAGTCCCATTGCTTAGTCAATGGGATGTGGGGGACTCTCACTCATACTTAGTTTTTGGATTTTGTGCAACATATAACTTCTTTGGTTATATATTCTTCCTCATCACATATTAATGTGGTTGAGGTGTTAAAATATAACTTGATCCTCTCTCCAATATTGGATGATTTTGTTATTTTCTAACAACTTGGCTGCAACTATGTTGCATAATGACATTTTTGGTAGTTGTTGCATTGAAAACTCTTTATACAATTCAATTACACATAAGGTATTGAATCATACAAATTAATATTATGGAGGCCTCTGTTATTATACAAGAACACCAAGGAAGCCTCTCTTATCATTTTATCATTATCTTATCTAATTACTTGATATAAGCATGAAAATAATACTTGAAAATAACTCAAACATTGTTGCAAGAAACCAAAATCTGTTTTCAAATTATAATGCAAGATTTCGAGCGTGCCACACTTGATTGCTATCATTTCCAACAAAGGCTTGGGTTTTGCATTTTTCCTTTAAATGTGTTCATGCCATCAAAATTTTGTAAAAGTAAAAAGCCTTCCTTTGTTTGTCTCGCTTGATGCTAATTTGGTTTTTGTGGGTATCTCTTTGCCTTATTGGTGTGAAGCTTGTCCATTCGGATTTCTATTCACAAGATGGCACACAATGGGCGTCATGCAATGGTTTCAAACAACTCAGAAATTCATCTTCAGAACTATAGAATGGTTGTGGCGGTTCGATTGTGGGGGCTTCCATTTTTTGACTGTATAGAAGAGGAGCATCTTCATCAAGTGTTTAAGGTAAACTGCCCAATGGTCCTAAATTGTGTTAAAACATTGATAGGAGAAGAGATTCTGCACACTAGTTCACACAGAATAATTTTTCCTACAAACCTTCTTTCCATCTTCCTATCCAATTCGATGGAATTGCTTCAAAATTTCAAATTTCTTCAGTCTGTTGCTAACAAAACAGTGAAGGAAGAGTATTTGCAAGATGGTGTTTTGCTGCAGAGTGTTCATGCCTATGATCTCACACATGGTGAAGGGTTTATTGGCGGTCTCTTTCCTAGGCATTATCTCTATCATAAACAAAGATATGTCGACACGTATGAATCCCTCAAGCTTTCCTTACTCAAAGGATTGTCAGCTTATCTATATCAAGATTTGAGTAGGTTCCACTTTGATTTTGATAAGGAAGAGATTGATAATTTTAAAATAAAGTATCATGCACTTTCATTTCTTCTGTCTTATCAGTGTGTTCAAGGTCTGCAATAGCTTGTTCCTATGCCAAATCGTCATACCAATAGGGTTAATGTGCAGATTCTAGACATAAACATCACAATTCACTCTCAAGCTCAGGCTGAAATTCAAGTTCAAATGATAGTTGTTGAAGGACAAGGAGAGAATTCAGTCAACTTGGGAAATAGCGATGTTTAGTTAGTCAATCTTTAAATCTTTTTGTTGATGGTAATTATCAGTATATATGAAAATATGTGCCCAGGGTGATTGGGTCTAGTAATTAATGATCTATCCATATCAATTTTGTGTAAGAATTATAGTAGTATTCTGGGTGGTAGGGTTTGATATGTAATTTTGTACAGAGAAAACAAATATCAGCTAGGTTTAGTATCACTTATCAAAGTTTAAACTCTATATGTATTAATCTATATTATATTAATATATCTATAAGCTTATGGCCTTTTGCTAAAAAAAAAAAACATTGTTGCAATAAATGGATCTATATCATTTAAAATATTCATTCTCTATGCAACATGTCTCCCATAATAATAATGCAGGTACCTAGGCAACACAAAATCCCTCAACCCATTCATAATTAAATTCTACTTGAGAGCAATAAATTTCAAATTTAATATCTTCTTAGCATCCTCCCTCAAGTTGAAAAGTTTCTTGATTGTGGTAGTGTCTATTTGAAAATGATTTCTCTACCCTTATTTTAGACCTCTTTTGTTTCAACATTATTAATTTTTTTTATCCAATTAAATAATTTATGGATCATCAAAAATATTTGTATCAAGAACTCTGCACAAATCTAGATTCTATGAGTTACACGTGGGAGTGCGGTCTCATCACTTTCTCCATGTGAAATAAAAGAAATATTTTTCTTGATGTAATGACAGAGGAGCTCTAATGTTATTTTAGGTGTCAATAAAGTTTTCCCAAGCTTCCTCACTTTGATAAGAATTATTTTTATATTTTTCAATTCAAACAATATTTGGATGTCATCTCAAATTACTTTTATTAATTGCTAGAGTTTTAATTTTTACAAAACACACAAGATATATCATTAAAAATCAGATTAAACACATGAATTAACTTTAAGATCCAACAAAAAATTCACATTTGAATTCATATTTCCTAGAACACAATTTACTCTTGTTCTCAATTATTGTACTTCCAATTAATTCAAGATCATGGCAAGATATCACTTAATTAGAAAACCACTTGAAAAAGGTAAAATTACTCTTTAATCTCATAGTGAGTACATATATATATTTCTCACAAGGTCATAATTGCACAAGTTGCTATGTACTTAATAAACTCTAATTACATTATGAAAATTAAATGCTAAAATTACGTTTCAAATGTAGGATTAGGGCCCTAATAAATGCTTTATAGGGAAAATAACTTTTTTATGTGGCTTATTGGAGTTCAAATTTAAACTTTCAAAGCATGTAGTTAACTCATTTGAATCTCTTGTAAGATCAATGGTTAAGCTCTCTTGTGGAAAATATAAAAAAATATTAGAAAATTTGAATAATAATGATTCATATTTTCAAAATTCTTCAATCTAATATGTTGACACATTATGTGGCATGATTTTATCAACCTTGAAAATAAATTAAAAGAGCGATTCAAACATATTAAGATCACAACAATCCTACCCCATAAAAATTAGTAACAAAATATATATGTGGAAGAACATCAACAACTACGTAGAAATTAATCAATGGTGCATGATAAAATTGAAAACCCTAATGGGACCCACTTCCCATCTTTAGATCTCCAAAATTTGGTAAGAACATGCCATGTTGTTCCATATGTAGCTAAGGGAAAATATCAGGTTAGCATTATAAAGCATAAACAAAATAAACCCAAAGCAAAAAAATGAAGAACAATGGAAGGAAATAGCATAAAAACATGGATTAATCTCACTAAGTCTTCAAAACCTCCATGAATCACCTTCATTTCACCTTCTCCATTTGCTGCAAGTTGATGTTTTTCCTCAGATTTTTGATGAGCAACCTATGACTATGACAATGTCCTAAGCAGATATTGAAGAATTCTAATCTAAAAGCCTCAAATGCAAGTATGAAAATATGAAGCAAGCCTAAAGTATGCAGAAAATAGCCTATGAAGCATGAAGTCACAATGTCCAAAGATGTCAAGAGATGTCAAAATGAGGCAAAATATTGCCTTTTTATAGAAAAGCCAATTTTGGGTGAATGGCCAAGATTGTCAGATGGGAAATGCCCTAAGATCAATGGCTGAAATTAAATGTGACAACCCACAATTAGGGTTAGGGCAACATTAGGGTGAAATTTGAAATGAAGAGCTGAGATTTGATTTTAGAAAAATCAAATCAAGAGACAAGGTTGCATGTGACAAGAGAAAAAGTTAGAGATTCAAATAATAATTTAAAATTATTTGAATTAAAGACTATGTTGACCTTTTGAATTAAAAATTAATTTAATTCAAAAGTGGTGGGACCATGTGACAATAAACAATTAATTTAAATTATTTACTTGGAGAGAAAATTAGAAAGTGAGACAGTTTTAAATAAATGACTTTATTTAAAATTAGAAAAAGCCAAAGTGGATAATAATTAAATAAACTATAAAAAATTATTTAATTATAAGAAGACATTATAAATTAATGACATATTTAAATAAATAAATAAAATTTATTTATTTAAATAATCAGGAGGAAATAGTGGACGAGGGATAATTAAATAAATTTAGGAATTTATTTAATTATAGAGAGACATTAGGAAATTAGCGACATATTTAATTAATTAAATAAAATTTATTTATTTAAATAGTCAGGAGAAATAAAAAGTGAATTAATTAAGTAATTGAGAATTATTTAAATTAATAGTTGAAATTGGACCATAGGACATAATTAAATATTTTAATTATGTTGAGAAGAATATGGAGAAAATAGAATTTGCAAGCCTAGGTCAATTTTATGTGTCTACATTTTTCCCCTATTTGTCATAATGCAGCATGTCACATTGTGACAAATAAAA
>VDFB02009079.1:21418-33538 GCA_007258455.2 Sequoia sempervirens | reverse complement strand
AAGAACTTGAATTGTGGCACATTGCTAGGAATGTCTAATAAAGATCCAATTGTAGCCATTGCGTCCGCTGCCTTGTTTTGTTCCCTAAGAATTTTCTCAAAAGTGAGTATGTGGAAATATGACTAAAAGCTATCAACCATGTGTTTGCAAGGCATCAAATTTTCATCCTTGGTGTCATATTCATCATTGACCTAGTTGATGACCAATCGAGAATTTCCATAAACTAGGAGTATTTTAATTTTCCATTTTATAGCCATTCAGAGTCTAGTGACGAGTGTCTCATATTCTGCCATGGTGTTTGTACATGGGAAAGCAATTCGAAATGACTTAGGAATGGAGTTCCCTTGCGGTGTGATGAATAGTATGCCCACTCTTGAGCCATGACTAGTATGAGATCTGTCAAAATAATGCTTCCAAGGTGATTTAGGCTTCGCATGAAAGATAGAATCATTGGGGAAATTTTCTATCAAAGGGTGACCGCCTTGTACGGGTGCATTTGCGAGTTGATCAAATATTACCTGTCCTTTATAGCTTTTCGTTCTACATACTGTATGTCATACTCACTTAGTATCATAACCCATTTCTCCAATCGACCTGTCAATGCTGCTCGACTTAGGAGATACTTCAAGGGGTCAATCTTTGCCACTAGATATGTCTTGTGATTTAACATGTAATGTCTTAACTTCTGGGCGGTGAAGACAACTACAAGACAAGCACATTCGATGGGTGTGTAGTTGAGTTCATAGCCGACCAATGTGTGACTGATGTAGTATATAGCTCTTTCCTTTTCATCATGATCATTTTGTGCAAGAAATGCCCCCATTGTTGAAGTAGTTGCAAAAATATACAGAATCAAATGTTTTCCTTCAATGGGTGGAATTAGCACAGGTGATGGCAATAGATAGTATTTGATTTGTTGGAATGTTGTTTGACACTTTTTAGTCCATACAGAGGGGATTCCCTTGCATAGAAAATATTGGAATGGTTGGAATTTTTCTATTAGTTAGGCGATGAAGCACTAGATAGACTGTAATATGCCTTGCAATTCCCTTAGTTCATTGATTCCTTTTGATAGAGGCATATCTAATATTTCTTTCACTTTAGTGGGATCCACTTCAATGCCTCAGTGAGAAACTATGTACCCAAATTTTTTTCCTGAAGTCACACCGAAGACACATTTCTTTGGGTTCAAGCTGACCTTGTATTCTTCTAGCCTTTTGAAAATTTTGTCTAGCACATTGAGGTGATCCTTGCATGTCAAAGAATTAGCCAAAAGGTCATCTACATATTCTTCCATTAGCATGTGCATGATGTCATTAAATATCATGTCATGGCTCGTTGATATTTGGCACCTGCATTCTTGAGACCGAAATGCATGACATTCCAACAATATGTACCCCAGGGACAAGTGAATGTTGTTTTGTGCTGATCTTCTGGGCTATCCGAATCTGATTGTAACCTGAGAAACTATCCATGAGGGACAACATCTCATATCCTATCGTAAGGTCCACAATGATGTCTATGTTCAGAAGTGGAAAGTCATCCTTCGGGCATGCCTTGTTCAGATCGTGAAAGTTTGTACAAATGCATATTTGACCATTTGGCTTAGTGACAGGTACAAGCTTGGATATCCAGTCTACATAGCCTATTGATCTTATGAATCCTACATCTAGTAGCTTCTTGAGTTCAACTTTTACTAGCAATGCAATCTGAGGATGCATCTTTCGTAGTTTTTGTTTGAATGGTTTAGCATCCATAAGCAAGGGCAGGTGATTCAAGACTAATGTTGGATCCAATCCAGGCATATCGGCATAGGACCATGTGAAGTTAATCTTACATTCTGAGAAGAATTTTTGGAATTTAGGTTTTTCTTCTTGTGTCAATGATGCAACAAAGAGAACCATTTTGGGATCCTCTACTGTGGCTATGTTAACTTCTATGGTGTCCTCAATAAGAATTGCTGATTTTTCCTGTGTAATAGGGAGAAAATCGAATCCTCCATCCTTGGGTGCCTTAGAGAGGTTTTCACCCTCGGATACGTCCTTTATTTTTACTTTTGTATTGTCAGAAGGCACCTTGTGGTTTTCACCTAAAGACGTGTCTTTTTTTGTTTTATTTTTATTTTTATTTTTGTGACTAGAGGATTGCACAGTCTCCTCGAAGTATGCTGCACAATATAGATCAATAGTGAATCTAGCCTTATTACCCCCCATTGGTATCCCTTCACGGAGTCCCATGAATTCCGCAATGGCTTTGTCATTATGAAAAATGTCCATAGTTGGTGGGCCTTGTTGATCCCAGTTAATGAGCTGTGGGTAGACAAGGGAGATACCATCATTAGTGTTAGAAAATGGTAGGGATGATGCAGAAAGCATGCAGACGAAGGAAGAAAGGGTAAAGACAAAATTGTTGTCCTAAGAGTATCATTCAGATTCTATTGAGTAGTTATCTTCATCAAGAAAATCAAGTTCATTGACAAAATAGGGGACGAATGGATCAAAATCACAGTCAATAGTGTCATGCGACTAGTCAAATGAGGCTGAATGTTGGTCAATAGGGTCAGATGGCCGGACAGGTGAGTCAGAATGATGGTCAATGGGATCAGATGATGACTTATATTTTTCATTGTCATGGGGCCAAAAGAGTCTTACCCATCCTTCTCTTTTCAGTGGGACTTTAGTAGTGTCTTTAAGAAATCCAACTTTAAACATCTATTGTAATCTTTTGTCAAGGGAAGGCTCACCAGGTTCTAAAAACATTTCATCAAGACAATAGTCACTTAAGGATCTCTCAAAACCAAATTCCCACTCATGTGAGTCAGTTTCGGTAAATGAATCTTCGGTTGTCTCGAAACATTCATAAGCATTCACGCTCTCACCTGAAAGTACATTGGTACATGGATCATCAGTTTCAAATGGCCCACACCCTAACCTTAGATACTTTGGTCTTCCAGAAGGAATTATAGGTTCTCTCCTTCCAGTCTTGTCTTTACCAAGGCCAGTAGTTTTGTTGTAGCCTTTTTCCTTCATTATGTCATAGCCTTTGCCATATATCTATACTAGTAGGGGAGATAGGTCTTCCATTTCCTTGTAAATCTAGCCTGAGATGTCTTCAATGTCTTCCTTGTTCGATTCCCTCCATTTGGTGAAAGTCATTGTTGGAGGAACTTTGAAAATATCTTTAGGCTCTATTTTGAAACAAGGCCTACCATAAGCTTTTGGAGACTTGGGTATTTTAGTGATATAGTAGGCCATGCTCAATTTGTATTCTTCGCAACCTTGGTCCTGGATCTTTACATTAGGATCGGCCTTCGGGATGGAGGGAGATGGTGTGGCAGAAGACGAAGGAGTGGATGTGGATGGATTGGCGAGTGTGGATGGATCAATGTATTTGGAGGAAGTGGATGTTGAAGCTTCATGGTTAATTGGCACTTGGTGTTCATAAATACCTCTCAAATTGGTGCAATACTAGAATGGATTAGGATCTCTGGGTATGGTAATTTCAATGCTGTCAAAAAGGAAACTTCAAGCATTGGTGGTAAGTGAATGGTACAAATTTTAAGGCATGGATCCAAGGTTGACTAAGTAAGATGTTGTATGGTAGCTCAATATCGAGGACCTAACATGTTGTATCCACAATGACCAACCCTACACAAATAGGAAGTGTGATAATGCCCCTAGAGGAGTGTTCCTCATAATCATACGCCTTTATGAAAATAATTTTGGTAGTGTCTACATAAGCATCGGAAAATCCTAGAGCCTTGACCAATTTTAGGGAGCATATATTCAATCCTACTCTGCCATCTACTAAGACTAGTCTAACCTTATGTTTATGGATGAAAACTTTGATATGTAGTGCATCGTTGTGAGATGGCTTAGGTGATGAATAGTATTGATCCGAAAAGGTAATGTGATGAGGGGTGGTCAAGTATCCAACCGTGGCCTTGAATTGGTTGACATCAATGCCATTAGGGACAAAAGAATCTTGTAAGGTTTTATCAAGTATGGCTTTGTGTGCAAGCGAAATGCATAGTAGCTTGATATGGAGATTTGAGTGGGCATTTTTCCCAATTGGTCAATAAGATTAAACTATCCTTTGGGTTGTGACTATTTGGAAGATGGACCGAGTATTGTGATTTTTGGTTGTCTAGTTGGTGGACCAGATATTGTGACTTTGCCTCCATGGGTGGTGACATTACACTTAGGCATTTTCTTGATGGTAATAGTATTGACATGTTCGTTGGTACCTCAAAGGTGGTTAATGATGGGTCCACCAGAATAATCAAAGGTGGTGCAAGTGTAATTAGCCTAATTGTTATTATTCTTTGGACCTGACGTAGGGGGATTATTTGAACCATGATCCTGCAGTGGGATTTTATGAATTGTATGGTTCAAATTTGAAGCAAATTGTTGTCTGTCTATTTCAATGGTACGATTTTCAATAAGATCATGTACAAGATTTCTTAATTGTCAATAGGAGGAGGTTTTATGCCCTTTTGCTCGATGGTAATCACAAAATGCATTATCGTCCCACCATGATGGCTTGAATTTTCTAGGGTCATATGGTTTAGGGTCTTGCAATGTGATGATGCCATTTTGGAGGAGCTTCTTAAGGACCACTTCGATTGGTTCACCTAAGGCAGTGTATGTCTGTCTCTTTAGAAATTTTTTGGTTTGATGTGGTTGGCCCTAGTTTTGATTGTTTTGGATGGAATTTGTGGTAGGTGTTGGTGTGGTCAATGGTGTGTTCTATAGTTGAGCTCCTTTAAGAGTGATTGTAGGACCTATGGCATTTACTACTTTAGCATCCACAATGCCATCATTGGTGATGTGTTTGTTTTTGAGCCAACATTTGTTTTTGTTAGCAAGTGAGTTTGGGTTCATGTTCTTGTTGCCATATTTGAGTTCTCCTTTAGCAATAAGGGATTTTTTGAGTTGGACTCCTTTTTCGATGAGGTCTACCAAAGTGGTGCAACAATGAACTTGTAAATTGTATTTTAAGGGTCCGACAAGGTTTTGGACAAACATGTCTACCTTTTCTTTTTCTGGTATCTTGACAGGGCATTGACTTGCTAAGCTTCTCCATCTTTGGAAGAATGGAATAAAGGTCTCGCTAGTTTCTTCTTGAGTAAGCCTACATAAACTAGTAATGGTAATGTTATTGTCGATGTTATAGGCATAATTTTGTACAAATTTATCCAAAAGTTCTTCCCATGACTTTATTCCCTTAGGAAAAGTAGCAAACCATTCAAGTGCGGAACCTATGAGACTCCTAGGGAAGAGTCTCATCAGATAGGTATGTTCATATGCAACGTCCACACAATTGGTTGTAAATTATTCTCTTATGTGCTCAAGAGGATTTGTCTTGCCTTTGTACTTGGTGAATTTGGGTACCACATATCCTAGAGGGAACTGTGGCATGTATAAACTCGTGTCAAATGGGTACGGACATAATTCGTATGATGTGTGGGTCTTTTTATGCTGCAATTGCATGGTCTCTATTTTTTTTTTCAAGGTAACAAGTTGAGCTGTGAGTGCATCAATTATGTGGTTGTTTGTGGCGTCACACATGTTGGTGATGGGTATTCCATGAGTTCCCATTTGCTGTGATAATGTGTTCTGATTTGGGATGCCTTGTTGTGGAATGTATGATGTATTTTGGTTTGGAACTTGTTGGTATTGAGAATTTTGATTAGGAATATGTTGTTGTGTATGGATGTGTGACGTGTATATGGGAATGTGCACTCCAACAGTGTTAGTCTGTATTTGCAGAATATGCTATCATTGAGTGTTTTGATGTCCAAATGAAATCATGTGTTGTGTTATTTGATTTCCTTGTCCAAATTGGTAAATGGGCCATGTGGAATGTTGGTGTTTTGTCTTTGGGGAATATTTGTGTTGGTATTGAGTTGTGATGAAATGTTAACGTTTGGTTGAGGTCCTGGAATGGTAATTCATTGTTTATTCCTCCCAAAGGGGTTTAATGAATTTTTTCCCATGGTATTAGTTGAAGACCCAAGTATAAGGATTGATGATGTCATTCCCATAGCACTAGATGAAGCTCCAAATAAAAGGTTTGATGAATTTTTCCCCATTGTTGAAGACCCAAAGGTAGCTCCAATAGTTTGTGATGAAGTTGTTGAAATTAGAGGCATTGATTGTGATGTGGTTTGTGATATGGTTGATGTTCCTCCAATGGATGTTGCGTTGACCGTGTTAGAAGTATTTTGAGTGGACGTGCCATTAGAGGTAGTATTGATGGTGTTTGTTGCATTTTGTGTGGTGGTACCAATGAAGGTATGGTTTGCATTATGTTGTGGTGTTGAAAGAGGTTGGTTGGTGTTGGAGGTATTGTTTGCATTATGATTGGGAGATGCTGCTCTTAAAGTGTTAATGCCAAACCCATGTGGCAATTTGGCCCCTTGGTCTAAAAGCATGGCTAAATATCTCTGTGAAGCTTGCAATACTAATTCCTCCACAAAGGAAGCCACATCGAGGTTTTGAGTGGTAGCTTCTAAGTCTTCCATGAATACATGTCCATTTTTGTCTTTACATATAAATTGTTCGAAGGGGTTGCGTGAGGAAGATGGCATGTTCATGTCACTGAAAGGGTTGATGAAAGGTGCCTCCGTGTCTGTGTTTTGGTTCATGTCATTAGAAAAGTTGTAGGGGTTGGTGTCTTGTCCAAAAAGGGTCCATTTGTCTTCTTTTTCTTTGGAGCCTAGTTTCAACCATATAAGGATTTTCTCAAATGAAGGAGGATGATAATGACAGCTAAATGATGGGAATGATATGACACTATGTTTTTGGATTTTTGAAATAAGGTATGTCAAATTCAAGGTATGACCCTATTTTTTTTTTTTGATTTTTGGAATAAGGGATGCAAGCAAATGCTAATAAGGACTAAAATGAATGATGGAAGACTAAATTTTTCTAAGGTATAATAATGCAAATGCAAAGCTCTAAGGTGCAAGCAATTTTGATAGACTTATAAGAAAGGTTTACTAACCACTCAAAGCTTGGTCAATGTCTCAATTTGGATTATCAAAGGACTTGTTTGGTAGGACTAAATGAAAGGACAAGATGACAAGGTGAGGTTTCCACACTAGACATATGAGTTGGAAAGGTCTCACAAAAAGGAAAATGACTAAAGGAAATGATTTTGACTTAGTCCAATGATACCCTACTCTTGAAGGCAAAGATTTTGCAAGGTTTGGAAAGTTTTCCTATTCCAAAGTCTGCAAAAATGAGGACCTAAAGACTTGTTTATAAAGTTTGCAAAGGTGGACCTATGGTAAAATGCAAGCTAAAAGATGCAAGAAAGGAGGATTTGAGAAATTCCTTTTTCTGGTTTTAGACAGAGGTCGCTAGAAAAAGATGTTTGGAAGCAGATTGAAAATGTTTGAACTCAGGTTTTGGACAGTAACAGTGTTTTTCCATATGACAGGAAATTGCGTCGTTTCAGGTATCAAATGCATTGCAGGTGATCAAATGCGTCTCAATTTCAGAAAATGCGATGTTTCAGGTCACATATGTGGTTCAAAAAATCAATTGCATTGTGATACAGTCAAATGCATTGTTTCAGTTAGCAAATGCGGCTTAGCAGGGTGATTGTGTTTCATAGAGTCTCAAGTGTGGTTCAAAATGTTGAATGAATTGCACAGGATAGAAAATGTGTTGTAGAGTGCATAAAAGTCTAGTTTCTTTGCAATTTTGGCAGATTTTTAGAATTGTTTCAGTTTGAGTGTGTTTTTCCAGATCTGTGAAGGATGTTTATTTGTTTATTGTTTCAGAAAACATTTGGAAAACACATAGTTTTGTCTTTGAATGTTGAAAACAAGCACAATGAAGACAAACACAATCCTAGGTTAGGAAAGGACTACATTCACTGGATTCCATGTGGGTTTCCCCAGTTGCACTTATTCTTAGCGGGTGATCTAGAAGCTTGGCCACACTGGCTCCCCCTTACATTACACTCACTTCTTGGGTCAACCAAGCTTTGAGCCCTCATAAATCTCCCATGACATGCTCTTCACCTCTACTAAGAACTACGAGAATGTGGATGCCTTGGCAACAACCGTTGTTGCACTAGCGAATAGATGGATTTTTGGAAACTACACAAAGGTTTTTAGTTCGGGCTCCCATTCAAGTGGCCACACATGTGGCAAGATTAGCTTTGATAAGGAGGAATTCCAGCCTACATAGATTATGCTCCATAGGGTTTTGGGGAATTCACTTGTCTGTGTGACACATCCGCACTCATAATCCTCAGTTTTCATTAGGATTCACATTTTTATATCGGTCGTGAGTAGCTCGGCTAAAGAGCTTCATTTTCGGTTTGAGTCACCTTGGGGTGAGAACTTTTTCCCATCAAGGAAGGCCCAATTCCTAGAGTCAATAAAAGTTTCTCTTGCACCTAGGATCACACAAGTGTACAAGGGGAGAGGATACTTCTATTATTGAATCGGGGTTACACAAATTGGAAACACTTGTTCATTTTAATTATCCAAATTGAAATGTGGGGAAAACACATCAAACACTTTGTTCATTTTAAACTCAACTAAGTGTGAGACAAAAAAATGTTCATTTTAAGCCAATGTCATTAAAATGCATGCAAATTTTAGCCTTGATGAGTTTCAATGCAATATTGTGTTCATTTTAAGCCCATGAGTGAATATGCATGTTCATTTTAACCAATGAAATGTGAATGCAAGTTGTTTGATTGTTTGTTTGCTTTATTTAAGATTGTAAAGGAATTAAAAACAAAACAAACAAAGGTTAGACTCCTTTTCTAGTTTTCCACATGTTGTAAACAACCAAATTAGTAACCCAAAAACCTTTAAAACTACTAAACAGAAAAAGAAAATCTGGAAAATTCTGTAAAAACCCAAAAATAAAATTTTACTAGGCGATTGCGTCATTCTGCATAGCAAATGCATCACGAAACCGAAAGCTAGAATTTACCAGGTAGATGCGTCGTTTTACACAACAAATGCGTTGCGAAACTGAAAGTTGTAATTTACCAGGAAGATGCGTCGTTCGGGTTAGCAAATGCAGCTCAGGGCTGTGGTTGCATCATTCTATAGATCAAATGCATCATGACGCAACAATTGTGGCTCAGAAAGTTGCAAATGCAGCTCTCCGTACCTGTACTTGCAAAAAAAAAGAAAAAATCCGTACAAAAATCTAATAAAACAAGCGTTTTGGCATCGGGTTCACCAATATAACTTAGGGAAAATATCAGGTTAGCATTATAAAGCATAAACAAAATAAACCCAAAGAAAAACAATGAAGAACAAATGAAGGAAATAGCATAAAAACATGGAATAATCTCAACAAGTCTTCAAAACCTCCACGAATCACCTTCATTGCACCTTCTCCATTTGTTGCAAGTTGATGTTTGCCCTCAGATTTTTGATGAGCAACCTATGACTATGACAATGTCCTAAGCAAATATTGAAGGATTCTAATCTAAAAGCCTCAAATGCAAGTATGCAAATATGAAGCAAGCCTAAAGTATGCAGAAAATAGCCTATGAAGCATGAAGTCACAATGTCCAGAGATGTCAAGAGATGTCAAAATGAGGCCAAAATTGCCTTTTTATAGAAAATCCATTTTTGGGTGAATGGCCAAGATTGTCAGATGGGAAATGCCCTAAGATCAATGGCTGAAATTAAATGTGACAACCCATAATTAGGGTTAGGGAAACATTAGGGTGAAATTTGAAATGAAGGGCTGAGATTTTATTTTAGAAAAATCAAATCAAAAGACAAGGTTGCATGTGACAAGAGAAAAAGATGGAGATTCAAATAATAATTTAAAATTATTTGAATTAAAGACTAAGTTGACCTTTTGAATTAAAAATTAATTTAATTCAAAAGTGGTGAGACCATGTGACAGTAACAATTAATTTAAATTATTTACTTGGAGAGAAAATTAGAAAGTGGGACAATTTTAAATAAATGACTTTATTTAAAATTAGAAAAAGCCAAAGTGGATAATAATTAAATAAATTATTAAAAAAATTTAATTATAAGACATTAGAAATTAATGACGTATTTAAATAAATAAATAAAATTTATTTATTTAAATAATTAGGAGGAAATAGTGGACAAGGGATAATTAAATAAATTTAGGAATTTATTTAATTATAAAGAGACATTAGAAAATTAGCGACATATTTAATTAAATAAATAAAATTTATTTATTTAAATAGTCATGAGGAATAAAAGATGTGAATTAATTAAATAATTGAGAATTATTTAATTAATAGTTGAAATTGGACCATAGGACATAATTAAATATTTTAATTATGTTAAGAAGAAATATGGAGAAAATAAAGTTCGCAGGCCTAGGTCAATTTTATGTGTTTACACCATAATGAACACTTCCTTTTACACATGGATTAATGCAAACATTCTACCTAAAAATCCAACCTCATTAGATACAACCACATGAAATACCTTTGTGGAACACTACTCAACATATCATGAGACTATATGTGATTGACTGAGCTCATCTCTAGATCTAGTAGAGCTAGTTAATTGATAAAATTTATTTCTACGAGAGATATAATAATGAAGAGAAACTGCCTACAACCATCTTCTGATCCTCTAAATCATTGATATCTTAATTTGATCACTTTTCCAAATAAAGTGTTAGAACCAAAAATCCTAATTTTTAACAAATGAAAAATTGAGATGGGAAATTTGGCTCTTACCAAGGATGCATTTATTTGGTTGGAATGATGACAATTAAAAAAATATTTGGTAAGACAAACCAAATCAAAGGCAACTTGATATCCCAAATAATTGAATAGAGGTAAAACACACTAACACACTCAACTACAAGCATACAAAATACTCATAACAAAATAGTGCGACAAGAGAGGATATAATATCTTACAAATATATTAAAATAAATTAATCTAATAGAATTAATACTTAAGATGTTTCCCATAAATAGACAATTCCATTAGTAAATCAACCAAAATTTTCAAATAGAAAGTCTCCCACAAATATATTTTATGATATATGGTTTGAACTAATGAGTTTTAATATTTTAATGCTTTTAATCTTGCATTCGTGTATCTCAAAACTCTTTAATTTTTCCTTCTTATCAAATAAGAGTTTCATCTTCTTTTAATGAGTCAAGTTCTTTTGGTGGGAAAACCTCATAGATTCATTCAACTCAATCAAATGATGTATATTTTCTCATTAAGTTGACCTTCAATTTTTCACACTATTAAGGTAATATGTATGGACAAAGCTTTAAATTAAGTGTAGAGTGGTATTAATTCTATATGATAGCTTAAATTGACTTCTACTAGTGGTCTTCTTTAGAGCTATCCTTTTAACCTGGAGTGCAAATCACAAATTTTCATCCCACCTCTTCTTATTTAATTCCAAGGTCCTTTTGATAATCTACATAAGGTTCTTATTGTTGGAATATTATTGACCATTTATTTTGTAGACACCTAAAAATATTTAACATATTTCTTCTAAATGCAACACCATTTCCCATGATCACCACTCTGTTGAACACACTAGATACTAAGAGGGGAGGTGAATCGGTATCTTCAAAAACTTAAACCCATATAAAACTTAAGACCTTCACCACAATTCAAATTTTTTAATCAAACCAAAAACCCTTACACAGATCAACAGTAATGAAAGATAAAGCAAGGAACACACATACATAAGATGACACTAGATTTACGTGGAAAACCCAATGAGGGAAAAACCATGGTGAGAGTTAAATCACAATATATGAAGCTCACCGCTTAAAAAATAAGTCTCACTTCTAAAAGAATTGCAAACTAAGGTACACAAACTTAGGACAAGATACAAAGACTTGATGAGATTCACTATCTTAGAGTAGGATGCATGAAAGTTTATAGAAATTACAATATTTTTCAACACAATACTCTACTAACTGAGGTGTTAAAGCACATTTGATCTTTCTTCCACACTTTTATGCTTTTTCTATGAGATATTCAATATATTCCACACACTCAAAACTTCTTACATCTTGCAACTGAAATGTTCTTGCATTTATATCCACCACAAGACCTCAAAACATCAATTAGGTTGGCCAAGAGGGAGATAAACAATAATCTCAA